>SSNQ01034257.1:243699-253948 GCA_006942095.1 Nothobranchius kuhntae
TAAGGTAACCAATAACACGCACCCTTATTGGCTGCTCATGATTTAGATCTAAACCAAATCAAATGCAAGTGCAAGTAAAGGTAGTTTAGAAACCCGTAGGCTGTTGTGCAGCTGAACCCTCTCTCCCCTCGGATGTTACAGAAACTGTATCACGCTACTTTACACCTTCCAGAACAACAAAAGGCAAAATATGTGATAAAATTTTATGGTTGGCACTGTTGATGTCATTTATTCCCAAATTTAAGTTATTTTTGTAAGGCATTACTCACAACAGGCAGCTGTGAACTGGTTGTCATGGCAGACATGTCCCACTTAGCGATTGCTAACCACAATCATCCCTCTCACGCGCACGCACAAACAATAATTGTGCAAAATTTACAAATGTATAAGTGACTGCAGTAGTGAAGATGGGATATGTGAGAGATGCTGTCAGTTAAATATGAAAATGTAAAGTTCTCACATGCAAATGATCATAAAGTAAATTTGTTTGTGTGTAGGAAGGTCGCAGAAGAAAGCTGTTAATATTTTTCCAAGGTAAAAAGGAAAAAATAGGCAGTGGAAAACAAATAAGGATTGTCATCTGTTTGTAATATTAACATTAAACATTCAGAATACACAGGCATGCAAAATTGTTCCAAGCAACATGGCTGTGTGAAAATACCAACCTGAAAATTTAGAGGTTTGCATTGAAGTACTTGACTCTAGTAGTAGACATACCAATTGATGTTTATTTATATTTTTACCAATTGATGTTTATATATATATATATATATATTTTTTTTTTTTTTTTGTTGCATGTTTAAGAGAAAAGGTAACAGATGAAAATACTCTGTGGTCACAAAAAACTGGGGCAGTTGTGAAATTTAAATTAATTGTTTTAAGAAGAAATATTCCGTTTAGACATCAGTGTGAGAACTTCATGTTTTCCAAAATATCATTACCGCCAACCCTTTCTGGCACTTTGATCATTCCAAGTTTTTTTTTTAACAAAACAGATGGCGATACTCTAGAAACATCACTCATAATGTGATAAAGTCGTTGCCCTCAACAGATTTCTTCTGTTTTGGCTTTCTTGTGACACTAAACTGTTTCAAATCAGAAAACAGATTTTAATACAAGATAACGATGAGCTGAGTAAATACAAAGTGCAGTTGTCAAATTATGACTTCATTTCATTCGTTAAAGATGTGGGAAACTCGTTGAATCGATACGTTTGCCGTGGTCTCTGGGCCATGCTCAGGGCAGAAAACAGCTCAGCAACAAGTCTGACACCACACAGAGTGGGTTGGGGGCTTGTCCTGAAACAGGTCAGGCTATAGAATACCAAAACTTTGGCAAGCCATTTTTGCATTTAGTCAACAATCAGACCTCTCTGTAATTTCCTATTTATATTTCCTAAACTAATAGTTTAATTTATCATAGTACTAATTGTATTTTTATCAGTCAAAAATGTAAATAAAGACATCAACAGCTAAGTTGTTACAAGTAGAAATTATAATTAAGGATAGCCATGATAACCACTGGTAGGATTTAAGTCTGAGATATCGCCCTAAAACCCTAAGGTGGCCTTTTTAACATTTAAACTCAGGGCGATGGTGGCAGAGGAGTTTTGCGCTCGCCCCGTAATCGGAAGGTTGCAGGTTTGAGCCCCGCTCAAGGTTGGTTTATGCTTGACGCGTCCACGAGGTTCGCACGGCTCCGCGCGGCGAAATTGCATCATTTTAACAACCACGCCCCTCCACCGCGCCTCCGCACGGCCCAAAATTTCCGCAACGTGCACCTAGGAAATTTTCTAACCACGCGGACGGTCGGATGCGGAAAAACATGGCGGACCGGCAATAACTAGTATGGCAGAGGTTCGTAAATACAGACGTTTGCATGATTCAGCTCTCAAAGATCACGTGATCAACATGTTGTTAATAATTCTTGGAGAGAAATAGCTCGCACTGTTGGAAAAGACGAGGATGCTGTTAAAAATGCTGGACTGCCATGTTGTAAACAACAGTAACTTTAACTTCTACTATGGTGTAGTGTTGGGTGCATGCCGTAGAGCTCCATGCTGCCCCGCTCAGTTTGGGAGAATATTGGCTCACCGCAGAGACGAGCCGCATGAACCATAAACGCTGCAAGTTGTGAAGCGCGTTCCATCCACGAGCCGCATCACCAAGCGGAAAGTGAATGCGTCAAGCATAAACCAAGCTTGAGTCTGTCGCTGCTATTGTGTCCTTGGGCAAGACACTAAACCCTCCTTGCCTGCTGGTGGTGGTCGGAGGGACCGGTGGCGCCATTGCTCAGAAGCCTTCCCTCTGTCAGTGCGCCCCAGGGCAGCTGTGGCTACATCGTAGCTCATCCCCACCAGTGTGTGAATGTGTGAATGACTGGTTGTGTTGTAAAGCACCTTGGGGGGTTCCAGGACTCCAGAAGGTGCTATATCAAATACAGGCCATTTACCATTTATTAGGCAGACTGGATGTGTATTCCAGATATCTATATTTCTATTGCTCAAATGGAAATGAACACATAAGAAATGAACACCTAGGAACACTTTTACTGCATGAACATGTCAGATATGTGTAATGTTCATTCTACATAGTAAGAATCATTCAGTTAAAAAAAATTCACTTTATAGAAATTGTAGAATGTAATTGCACTATAAAACATAAAAGTAATATTACAGTTACTTTGCTAGGTAACTAATTACTTTCACCTGTACCCTGAGTTACTAATTCAGTTACTTTTGGGTAAAAGTAATTTGTAACCATAACTAATTACTTTTTAATGTCAGATACCAAACACTACTCTACCACTGATTTGCAACATGGATGTTTTATCTCCACAAATACCACAGAGCAGAAGGAGCTTTTCTTTGTGGCCGGGTTGCTAATGGTCAGCTTTCAGACGTTGTCTGCTGTTTCCTGAATGCCAGAACAACAACAGCCTTCCCTGTCACGAGTCAAGATGGCTGAGAATGTGTGAATGTTGAGTGACAGTGTGATGTAGATCTGTCAGGAATTTCAAATCCCAGAGTTTCACCATCTATTTTCTAACGGAAGCTAACCCCACTCTCAGCTCCACCTCTTTTCCCATTTTTGGATTGTCTGGGCATGACAAGATGCGTGACACAGCCACATCTTGTCTGAGTTCCAGAGTCTGGGGTCCACAGCAGCAGACGATCTGCCACCTTTGGCCTTTAGCCTGGTGTTGCACAACCAGTAGGCTTTGGTCACTGGACCTCAGGGACCTGCTGGGGGTGTAGGGACTGAGAAGATCACCAACGTAAGATGGTGCTTGTTTATGTAAAAAAACCAGAGCAAGGATCCTAAAATGAACCCTGAAGTTGACTGGCGGCCAGTGAAGCTGGGCCTTCCATATATGGTTAATAAGAGGTAATTTATTGTTAACAAGGAGGATTTTCACATTGAACCAGGTTGGTTCAGAACGCTTTTTTCTTTTAAATCATGAACTGAAAAGTGCATTTTGTATTTCTCCAGGTTATGTTTCTGATATTGAAACGAGTTCATCAGAAACATCTGAGAGGGACAAAATAAGTAAAAACATAAGAAATGTGACGGAGGGCAAACATAGTTTTACAGCTGTGTACATCCAGTGCTGTCCTGCAAAAGTATAATAAACCTTTAGTCACAGCCTACTGGAGACTAAGCTGGGTCACTGCCATTCTCCAAACCAACTTACAAAACCACAAACCTACAAACTCTACCTTCATGTTCCTTCTAGAGCTTTTTTCTGCAGAAGCAATCATCTTTTAACAGCTCTGTGAGCCGCAGCAGCAGTGAGTGTTCTGGCCACATGTGAGCGTTGGATGTGGTGTTACAGTCTCCTGCCTCACTGTGACGACTGGACTCACAGCAGGGAGGTATCCGTTTACCCCAGGTCTCCCCTTCTCCTTCTGCCTGTGGAAGGACGCCTGTAAACGTTGCCATTAAAGTACCCTTGAAATACTAGGAGACTCATTTCAAGGATCCAATTTTATTAAATCAACTGTGTGACAACACTGGGCTGTTTCCACAACATGAGCAGGTACGGTGGGGAGTGAGGTGCACGGACAAAGTGCTCTTTGAGTGCTGCAGCCAGGCGCTTTGCCAGACACCTTTCCACACCTAGCACTTGGGGAGCCTTATTGGGAGCCTGTTGTTGCCTTTAACATTACTCCGCTCAACACATGGCTGAGAGGCTGCGATCGCCACAGCACCAAGGGATCATTTCAAGTGTGTGTGTGTGTCTATAGGTACACCAAATGTCTTTGCTTCTGTTGATGCTGATGAAGGAAACTGAACCTCGCTGGTCTGATGCTGGATCTACGTTGTCTGAATCTGGCAACAGTTATTCTAATGATGACAGAAGAAAAAAAACACAGGTTTAAGGTGTGAAACAAAAGCATCAAGTACTCAGATCCTTTCACTTAAACGGCTGTAAATTACAGCGAGGCTTTAAGTAAACAAATACAGGAGAGCTTATTTATTTGAATGAGGAAAAGCTGGAGCTGTAATTCATGCCTCATTGGAGTTGGCGCCGGTCGAGCTGTGGTTTCCAACGTGGTGGGAACCTCCTCCCACCCGGGATCCTCTGAGCTAAGACTCAGTTTCAACAAAACATTCAACTGCTAGTATCCTGTTAGCCCAGAGAGTGGAAGAGCGAGTATAAAGAGGTGCAGCAGGCCTGGGTCAAAGTGATGAAACTCCTCATAGGTTGGGGTTTTATAGCAGCTGATACTTTGGAAACTGTACAGCACATCAGAGAAAAACCATGAAAAAAACTGAATAGTTTAGCGACGCCTCTTCAATGCAGGCTGTCTTTCTGCAACAAGAGGTCTGGGAGAAAACCACTCTATTATTACATGGACTCTAATCCAGTCCCTGTTTCACTGGTGGTCTGAGTGCCAGTTGATCAGCGAACAGAGTGATTGCCGAATTGGCAAATCGAGTCTTTTTCTCCACTTCCTTTTTCAAAAATCTATTTCCCCCAAGGCTCAAATATCCCGAAACAAGGTGCACTCACTAACTCGAGGCTGCCTGAATGTTCTGGATTCAATATAAAGGAGAATCAAAGAAAGGACGAGTTTGCCAACATGTATGAACAATAAAAAAATAGCTGGCCAGAAACAGACGTCACGTCAGAGCAGTATACTCCTGAATTGACCACATGTACATAAATCCAGATTAGCACAGTATGTGTATGACTCCCACACATGATGCACAGGAAGCAACTTGTGGAAAAGCCTTCCAGTGATGAAATGTGATGGAAGTGTACAAAAAAGAAATGTAGAAAGCATTATATGCTGAGTTGGGAACGTCAGCTGGTGTCACATCAAATCTGATGAACCAGAAAGAGCAGTTGCCATGGTAATATTTCTGGGAAGACAAGCAGTTGCACATGCAAGAACTTAAAGACAAAGACACAAGTGCATGCATTCACAGAAAGAGAGACACAAAAACAAGCAAGAAAATACAATTGTCTACAGGCGGAGGCCAAATTGTGAGACTTCCCTGGATGAGGCAGCCGCCTCTGGCCCACAGGGTTTCACAATAGGATCCATTCTGCACTGTTCCCTTTGCACTCATCACAATCCTCCCTCCTCCCCCTCTCTGTTTATGACTAATGACCTCGGGGCAGGGGTAAGTTAGGGGTCAAGGTAGGGGGAGGAAGATGCCGGGGCGGGGTGATGCTGTTGCTAAAGATGCCAAGAAAACATCAACATCACAGGATTCAACCCCAAGTCAATCCCCAATGACAGCACTGTAAGAGATATACCAACGTCTGGGAAATGAACAACAAAATTAGGCAAAATTAGACTTGAAGGGCTTTGATTGTCCACAAACAATGCTTTAAAGAGCGAGCATCAATCGTCCTCCTCGACTTGATCTGGGTTTGTGTGGAAGTTATAAAGAGAAGTCACGTTTTAGACAGACGAGGGATCGTTGGTTGGAGAGCATTTGCCGCTTGAGCGTACATGCCAGAAAAGCCCCAAACATGTGTCACCGTGAAAAAGACGATAAGGTCATTAGACTGTTGCCACATCTTGCTCTCAATCAAGAAAATGTTTCAAATAAAACCCCCACCGTATCATGTTACCTTCAGGGATACTTTAAATATGTTACAGTATGGTATAGCTGTCTGAGGTTAGCGCTTGTATCACTCAGCTGGAGAGCCAAGGCAGTGTGGCTGGGGGCCAGACCCAGTGGAGGGGAACGTGTGTGTTTGTGGGGGCTGTGGAGCAAAGTCTGGAGCTGGAGCACACAGATGTGAAGGCTCTGACGGATGTATCTGTGACAGATGCTAGCTTTTCTCAAACATGTGCAGCTGTGTGGACATATGTGCACACGCGTGCCTTAGCACTTTTTTGTACAGTATTGATTTGTAGAACGTCATCTGTATGTGAGATTTGTTAGTGACTGAAGTAACTGTCTTTTGCTTGTGGTTTCGTGTCAAGTCTGCAAGTTTCTCTGCTCCAAACTGCCCTCGGCTAGATTTTTGGCTCCGCGCTACAAGGCAGAATGATGGCTCTAAGTGTCTTTTGATTTGTTACTGCATTAACATGAAATATAAACAGATGAAAAAAAAAGCAAAAATGAAATGAGTCCAAACATCAACAGACATGCCATATTTTACAAGTCTTTGCCTTTTGCTGCCGACCGTGATTGCTCTATTGCACAGAAGGACGACAGAGTAAATAAGTGTGAGTAGAATCTGCTCCCTGCTGAGTCACTTTGTGCACGTTTGTGATGGTTGTAACTGTTATCACAGTTTGTGTGGCTAATTGTGCCCATCTGGCCTGCCTGTGCACATATGCATATCAGAGAAGTGTGTGCATGCAAGTGTGGTGAAAGATGGCCGCATGCATCATTCTACTGAGCCCCGTTAGTTACTATAGTGGCTCCAGTAGACTGGGGCTGGTGACATTAAAACACCGGTTTGTTTTGTCGCCACGGACTTGTGTCATTACATCACATTAAACTTCTCTTCCAGCATGTTTTTGATGCTCCCTCTGGTTTAATTTGAATTTTTATTGATTGCAGGAGGATGATTCATCTGCACAGCTCATCGCGTCCTTTTATCCTACAAGCAGATGTCTTTTTATTACTGATCCAGTTGACTGATGATGTTTTACACACAAGATGATGTGTGTGAATGCCGATGAGCATTACTTACGTCTGATCAGGATTTGCAATACCAATGCAAATGAGCACCACGCTCAGCTGTTTAACACTGGAACTGCCTGGGCAGTCGTTCTGACTGGTTTGCAATTTGCTTGTTTAATGATTGTATCAGTAAAAAACATGCAATTGTTATTTATTGACTTGTCCTAAATCAGTGGAAATTTTCATTAACATTTTATTTCATGTTTATTGTGCAACAGACAATCTAATAATTTTTATTTTGGCCAGAAGCAGTCATTTTGACAGCCATATAATTTTTCACTAGTTTCCCTGGGTAAGATAAAAATATGATACAGTCAGAGAGTATTTCCAGCATTTGATCAGTCTTTTTATTCCTCTTAACAGTTTTGTTGTCTTTTTAACAAACACATGAAGGAAGAGAGAAAATGGCACAGAGGAATAAATAATCACCACAGTATAGGCGTTAGAAAGATCGATAACATGAACAGTTATGATTTTATTTTTTTTAGGTGGAAAAAAAATCTTCTTTAGCTATTAACATTAAAAGTGTGGGGCAATTTAATATAAAGCTATATTTAAAAAAGCAAATATAACCTCCACGAGGCGTTTAGAGGTTTTTAGAAGAAAGGTTCAGTATTTCTTAAAAATTATACTTCAATTAAAATATAATCAAATATTCATTTTGATGGGCACGACACTGGGTTTCTGACACAGCACAAGGCAACACTTCTCTGTGGTAGAGTGTCTGCCCTGGGACTGGGAGAAATCCTAGTCGGGTCATACCAAACACTGAAAACGGGACCCACGGGGAGGGGCCAAATGCGGAGAAGAAGTGTGTGATCACTAATATATTGTTTTATATTTACAACTACCAGCATAGCATTAGCGATAGCATCATTATCTCACTACTTCCTCAAGCAAAAACGAGACGACGGTCATTTAAATCTTCTCCAGATCACTACATAATTAACCAACCTGAAATAAAATAGCTGTAGGCTTCCAGGCACGGGAAAGGCTTTCATTTGGTTTGCAGCGTACTGTGAGGCATGCAGCACGAGCTAGTTTGTTATGCGGATTGCTTCAGCGCTGGGTAAATCCTCCACAGTGTCGGAAAAGTCTGACTTTTAAAACAAAATATGAGGAGGGGCACAAATTGCTGTTCCATCCTCATCCTCTAGGGGCTGACAGCAGAAGTGAGCAAATCCTCATTGACTCCCATATTAAAAATGCCATTTTCACAGCAGAAACAAGCATGTTTACAGCCTGGTTCAAAAACTGTTTTAGGTTTAGATTTCACAACAACTCTGAGGGGGATACATTTTTTTTGTAGCTCTTCTGTTTAAGAGGGATTTCATGTTTAAAATTCTGAATATTTAATGAGCATCGGAGCCACGTGACTTCTAGCTCCGGGGAAAGGCCTCAGCCTCACATCAGTGGACGTTCCACCTTTTCAACTCTCTGAACTTTACTTTTGTCTGTGTGTTTGTGTTTGGATGCTGATCATGGAATTATTTGGATGCAGAGGTCAAGCTGTGGTTGCTAACAGACCATCCAAGCAGTTTCTACTTCTTTTTATCAGTAAGTAAAATTGTATTTCTGTACTTTATTTTGCTGGTTGAAAGGGGGAAACGCTGTGCCATTTCACTGCTTGGTCAAACATGTTAATGGGGCTGATGGCTGGATAAGAAACTTGAGCGGATGCCCGTCTTCTGTCTCCTGCCCGAGACGAGTTGCTAGCGCAGGCAGCTGGCTGTTCCCGTTTCCCGGGACAGCTGACACACGGGCCAGCTCCGATGCGAGGCTGTAGTCATGCTGGTGATTTGTGGATTTCTGAGGGAAACCACAGAAACACTGCAGCTCTTTTAGTTGACACTGCTTTACTTTTGAGTCGCTCAATCGCATCTTTTGTTGCGAATAGTTTGCTGGTTGACTGGGGGAAAACTGTGTGTGTTTATCATAACACTGCTTGGTCTAAGTTGGGTTGAAATCTGTTGAAATATAACGTGTTGGTGTGGCTGCTAGGTATCTGACCGACTGTGACTCCACCTCTTTTCCCATTTTTGAGCGTGAATTGGTCAAACGAATCAGTGGTGGGGACCTCACCTCTTTGACTTCAACTCCCCCCCACCCAGCAGAGCAATAGGAGGGCCATGTGCATATTTTTATATGTTGATAGTCATAACCTAAAGGAATGTGTATTTTTTTTTCACAGTATTGCGTGCCAGCTCATTTAAAGCCTTAGTACAATTGCTTTCATCCATCCATTTTGTAGTTGAGCAAAACACTTCCGGCTCCTTCATTTGAGTTTTGTGTGACTGAAGATCATGTGAGTGAAACCATCAACATATATACGGGACAATTCCTTTCCATAGACTCCATTTATACGTTTTTGAGCCAAAATGGGAGGTGGCCACCACCGCCATTTTGACCGTGTCACAGGTTCCGTCAAACCTAGACAATTCCAAAAAAGGGAAAAGAGGTGGAGCTGAGGGTGGGGCTGTAAAGCTGGGATCAAATGACGACACCCGTCGAACTGAAGCAATGTAGCTACAAGCTAACCCAAAGCTAAAGCTTGGTTTATGCTTGACGCATTCACTTTCCGCAAGGTGATGCGGCTCGCGGCTGGAACGCGCTTCACAACTCGCAGCGTTTATGGTTTGTGCGGCTCGTCTCTGCGGTGAGCCAATATTCTCCCAAACTGAACGGGGCAGCATGGAGCTCTACAGCATGCATCCAACACTACACCATAGTAGAAGTAGAAATCACTGTTTACAACATGGTATTTCAGCATTTTTAACAGCGTTCTCGTCTTTTCCGACAGTGCGAGCTATTTCTCTCCAAGAATTATTAACAACATGTTGATCACGGTGATCTCTGAGAGCTGAATCATACAAATGTCTGTATTTACGAACCTCTGCCGTGCCGGTCCGCCATGTTTTTCCGCGTCCGACCGTCCGCGTGGTTAGAAATTTTCCGAGGTGCGCGTTGCGGAAATCTTGGGCCGTGCGGAGACGCGGTGGAGGGGCGTGGTTGTTAAAATGACGCAAAATGACGCAACTTTTCCGCGCGGAGCCGTGCGGACCTCGCGGACGCGTCAAGCATAAACCAACCTT
>SSNQ01034257.1:260720-275720 GCA_006942095.1 Nothobranchius kuhntae
TGTGTGTGTGTGTGTGTGTGTGTGTGTGTGTGTGTGTGTGTGTGTGTGTACATGTCTGTTAATGTTTTTAAGCTGTTATGGGAATTTGGGGTCATTTTAATTCTGTAAAGCACTTTGCTTGAAAAGTGTTTTATAAATAAAATCTGATTGATTGAGGGAAATCCAGAGTCAGCAGCCATCAGAATGTCGCTGGACATCCTCAGCAGAGCTTTTTCTGTCAAGTGATTTTTTTATTTATCCTGAATGACAATCATCCCGATTGAATGGCTCTCCAGAAAGTCCTTTAATTGCTCCGCCAAAAAAATTTTTTCCAAATGTTTAGAAAAGAAAGCCCTTACAGCTCGTTATAACTCCGTTAGGATTTACACGTATGCTGATGACACAACCATCAATGGCTTCATCGCTGACGATCAACAGACAGAATATCGTGCTCAGATCCACCAAACAGGGACCTGGTTCGCGGACCATAATCTTTTATTAAACACGTCAAAAACAAAACAACTCGTTATTGATTTGAGACTCCGCCCCTCATCAAAAACCCAGGTGTTTATCACAGACAAGCCCGTCTTCACCTCTGACACATTAAAATTTCTTGGAACCCACATCTGTAAGAACCTTAGACGGAAAGTGAATACAGAACATATCCACAAGAAACTTTAAAGAACGTCCTCCTCTTTTACGCCAGTTCTACACAGCTGTCATTGAAAGTATTCTTACCCCATCGATAACTGTATGGTACAGTGCACTTGATAAACTCTCTGGGAAAAAACTAGAACGAATCATCACCAGAGCATCAAGACTAATTGGAATGCCTCTCCCCTCCCTGGATCTGCTTCACCGCAAAAGGACACTACACTTTCTGACACCTCTCGTCCTGCACGCTCTGCTTTTCATTTCCTGCCCTCTAATAGACGGCACAAGTCAGTTGCTTCAAGAACAATCCGGTTAAAGCACAGTTTCATTCCTACAGCAACAAGGACTCTAAATTATGAGTGCCGCTAGGCTGGTCTGATCCTATACAGTTATGTGTTGTTGCTTCTGTGCTCAATGTGTCTATGTGTCTGTATTGATGGAACCTGCTTTGTCCAAACTATATACTGGAAAAAAATTCCACCGGCTTGCTGTGTGGTCATTAAAGTAATTTAATCTAATCTAACCTGATCTAAAGCTTAGAGATAGACCTAAAATTTTGAGCATATGAAGAGTCAAGGAACAAATGAACAGATGAAGTAGGAACCACGCCAGTTGCAAGCAAAATGTTATACATGTCTGTAAGACAGGGAGCAACAAGGTGTGCCTGGTCAAAAGTATAATTTGAGAAAATTTTAAGAAAACTGTCACGCTGAGCAGGAGGTTAGGACCCAAAAACACAGAACACACTGGACAGGAGCAGATGTAAATAAGTGAGGCCTAGTCCACACGTAGCCGGGTTTTTTAAAAACGAATATCCGACCCTCCAAAAACTTGCATCCACACCACCTCATTTTAAAACAAAACTCTGTCCACACGTACCCGGATAAATACGTTGTTAAGGACATGCCAGACCTGTAGGCGGCAGTACTTCCCCTGTTCTTAACCTCATCCTTCGTCTGTGGTCTTCCGCAAACGAGCAAAAAGCGCTTGGACAATTGATAAAGCGAGCGCAGCTCTGAGGGCTTCCATGATGCCGGCTAGTGTAAACACAGGTCGCACACATGATGTCAGCTTTTTTTTGTGGCGGAAAGTGACGTTGCGGACCTTAAAACTCCGGTTTTGTCTGTCCACACGCAGACACCCAAAACGGAGAAAACGCAGATCTTCACTTTGGCCGGAGTTTTTAAAAAGATCCGTTTTCGTGTGAAAAAACTCCGTTTTCGTGTGGATGACAGGCCAAAACGTAGAAAAATATCTACGTTTTGGCAGATCCCCGGCTACGTGTGGACAGGGCCTGAATCCTTTATTTACAGGAGGAGACTTGATCGAGCAATCCAAAAACAAAAACAGAAGCTCACAACTGAACACTGACTTGGGCAAAACTCAGGAGGGAACAGAACAACGTAGACACAACGATGGACTGACATACACTGAGGGACAAGACAGGGCTTTTAAACACAGAGGGAGGTGATCAGGGGAACAGGTGACAGGTGCGAGTGAGATCTGGAGGGAGGGCAGGTGTATTCAATAAACTAACTGGGGAAAGAACAAAGCAGGAGGGAATAATCGTGGGCCATAAGAGGAGAACCTGGAGGAGGCTGGGGACAGAGGGACACAGAACATGACAAAAACTGCCACTTTAGTGCAGCTGTAAGCTGCAAGATTTGTCCAACCCAGAGTAGCATGAACAACATACAGACAGGAATGCAAATGGTCAGCCAGCAGATCAGGACATGTGGTTGGTGTCAAGGGTCATCTCACCCCCGTACTTACTTCCCCCATACTGCTGCTGCACACAGGAAGTCCAAATTACAACACACAAAAGCTCACATCAACAAGTGTGCATGCACATGTAAGTAAAACAGATCCTGATGGCTCCTCAGGGCTGACCCGGTGACAGTCCCCATGCTGCAGCCGTATTATCAGCACTGTTATGACCTGCTCCTGGAGCTCGTAAACTCTGACCACCCAGAGCGTGAAAGAAACAGAGCGGGGTGGAGGGGTAGCTGCACTGGCCAACTGTCATGTCATGTGACCTGACCTGTTAGAATTAAAACTTCACATGCATGCCACACGCATGCACGCACACACACACACACACACACACACGCACGCGCGCACACACACACACACACACACACCTGGAAACAGAGGCTGCAGCAAAGTGCCACTGTGTTGAGCTGAGTCTGAGAGCCAGCTGCTGTCTTGCTGTTACAGATGCACCAGTGTACCAGTTTACACGGGCTGTAAATCAGTGATGCCCAGGCAGAGACTGGCTGAATCTACACTGCCACTCAAATGCTGACGATTGCTCAGAAAGCACATTTTCAGGGAATTTTCTCATTAAATCTCATGAAAAACCCGCTAGAATCTTCGTTATCTAACATGAACATAAAGGTTAAATAAAGTACCGGTAGTCGTCATTTCCATCTAAAGCTTAATGTTTAATTCTGATCATGTCTGCATGTGCTGCTCATAGCAGCATTAACATTTATTTAATTTGTTTCCTTAAGAAAACTTCCAAGTGATCTGAAAGGTTTGAGTGCTGCTGTAGCTAGCTGGCATTAATAAACAGAGGTAAACACTGATGCAGTTTCTTTAGCGGTGTTCCCGATGTGCCATGTTCTTATGACCCGGCCCGTGGGACTACAACATAACGAGGAGGTCTCGACATTTTAGTGTATTTTTATTAAATTGGCCTCCACACATGCATACGTGAACCAATGAGTTATCATCAAACGTTCCTGTGTGCTAACCAAGGTGGAACCCTAGGCTCTCAGACCTGAAGTCATCCTCATCCGCTGGGGGCAGGTACCAGAAGTGAGAAAATGACTCCCATGCTAAAAAAGCCAACTTCACAGCAGAAATAAACATGTTTACAGCCTGGTTCAGAAAAACGTTTTAGGTTTAATAGATCTAGTTTACATTCATGACAACTCTGAGGGGGGGGGACTGTTTTTGTTTATCTTTGTGTTTATTTATTTGGCAGACGCTTTTATCCGAAGCGACTCACACTTTATAACCTATAGGGCGTGCTGTGATCTATGGGAGAAACCGGAGTACTCGGAGGAAACCCACGCATGCATGGGGAGAACACGCCACGCAGAAAGGCCACAGCTAAGTTTCGAACCTGCAACCTTGGTGCTGCGAGGCAACAGTGCCAACCACTGCGCCACCTTGCAGCCCAACTCTTCTGTTTTAGTGGAATGAAATGCTTACACTTGTGAATAGTTAATGAGCATCAGAGTCACGTGACTTCAGAGCTAGCTCCAGAGAAAGGCCTCAACCTCACGTTAGTAGATGTTTGGCCAGCTCGACTCTCTGTACTTCAGTTTTGCCTGGGTTTTTGTGTTTAGATCAGGGGCGGATTTAGGACTGAAGAAGATCCGGGGCTTAACACACGCGCGCACACACACACGTGACACGCACTAGTCAACATCATATATATATATATATATATATATATATATATATCTTGTACCACATAATTTTTAATCTGAAGCTACATATTAAGCATATTCAGGGCAGAGTATTGTTCCTGTTAGTGTTTCGTGTGAGATGATAGTAAATATTCCCTTTCTTTCTCCATCAACTTTACCTGATAAGCTAACTTTAGGCAAACCAGCAGCACAACAAATATTTTCAAATAAGACTCAGAAACCTGAGTCAGCACCAGTCTCATCAAAGCTGGGGTTCTGTCGCGGTACTTTTTGTCTAAAAAACGTCCTTATGTCCATCTTCACTCATGCGTTTCAGGCAGAGAGTGTAGAAGAAGCCGGCTGCTGAAGGGCTTCTTCTTCAGTGGTGGAGGCTCAGGCAGGCTGCATACAAACTACTTCCAGCTGCTCCCTCTCTGTTGGACTTTGGTACTGCATGTTACTTCCACGATTTAGATCCGGGGCTTTTCATAAAACATTCGGGGCTTCAGCCCAAGTAGCCGGGCCTAATGCCGCCCCTGGTTTAGATGTTAATTGTGGAATTAATTGGACACAGAGGGTAAGCTGTGGTTATTGACTGCTTTAACAGGTCACCCAAGCAGCTGTAGTATTACTGTGTAGTTTAATTATGACCAATACGATCTGATGATTCCATATAAATATGAAATATCAACCTGATTGATCTTTGAATGTTTAACCAGAAGAGTTTAGAATTCCTGCTTGTTCAGGGACCATAAACACACTTTGTATAAATTCAGAAAGAGTCACGTATATAGTTTATACAATGAATTTAATTATTTTTCCTAAACTAATGATACATGACAAAAATGACGAGATGTGGTGTGGTGTAAAGTAGATATGTATCAGAACCTTTGTACCTGAAAGAGATTGTGAATTCTGGGTGTAAAATAAGTTGTCGCCCTCTGCTGCCCGCTCTCCCCTCTCCGACGATGCAATCCCTGCGCGGTCCAACGTGTATTGGAGAGGGGAGAGCGGGCAGCAGAGGGCGACAACGTCCTCTGCTGCCCGCGGATAAACGGAGAAGGAAGTGACGCGCCACCATCAGCGTCAGCCTGAGGAAGTTTGCAGCCGCAAACGAAACGAAGCGGGAAAACAGGTAAACAGAACTGCTCTGTGTTTTAAAAAAGAACTACAGCACGGAATTAGAGATACGACACAGCAAGAACACACCTAAGATGTTCAAAGAAAAACATGGACAACAAGGAACGAAGGACTTCCGCCGTTTGGAGCGATTACATCAAAAACGCGCACGTCTAAGAAACCACCTTCGCTTCAGTTTAAGATGCCGGGACGAAAACATCACACCCACAAGCCTACAGCTGAAAACACCGATCCAGACCAAGACAGCACAAAATATAATGGAAAGAGCACAGAGAGCACTACTCAAGGAAAGGATAAGAAACGTCATAACCAAACAGAAGCAAGTAGAAGACGAACTGGAAAGAAGACACCTGGACTTAAAAAGGAAATACAAACTCGATAAACAAATGGAGGAACTTATTAGACACATGATGGAAAAACAGGAAAAAGAGTTCATAAAAGTAAAAGAATGATAAATGATAAATGACCCGCACTTGTATAGCGCCTCTCAGAGTAAGGACTCCAAAGCGCTTTACACTACAGTGTATCATTCATCCATTCACACACACATTCACACACTGGTGGTGATGAGCTACGATGTAGCCACAGCTGCCCTGGGGTGCACTGACAGAGGCGAGGCTGCCGAGCACAGGCGCCACCGGTCCCTCCAACCACCACCAGCAGGCAAGGTGGGTTAAGTGTCTTGCCCAAGGACACAACAGCAGAATTCTCTGTCCGGAGCCGGGATTGAACCGGCAACCTTCTGATTACTGGAGAAAGACACATAAAGAAGTTAAACAAACTCATAAACAAGAAAAAGAGGGAGGAAATACAAGATAACTCCACACCAAACTCATGGGTATATAATATTTCACAATACAATCTAACAGAAGCAGAGGAGAGCATATTAATAAAAGGTTTAAACTTTGCAATAACACCAAAAGAAATACCATATGATGAATTCATTGTAGCAACAGAACTAGCATGTCAACAGATCACAGATGAGGGAAAGAAAGCAGAACTTAGAAATAATGTTGTTGGGATATTAAAAAACTGCCAAATTCAAGACAGCAATATTACAAAAGAAGAACAATCAGCCATGACAGCTTTATCTAAAAACGAACAGATAATTATTCTACCGGCAGATAAAGGAAGAACTAAAGTAGTAATGGACAAAGAAAAATATAAACAACAGATGAAACAGATGCTAGAGGACAAAACTACAAACAAAATACTTTAAAAAGACCCAACAGAAAACATTAAGAAAAATATGAAAAAATGACTGAAGCCACTGCAAGACAAAGGCAAAATAACAGAAAAAATGTACAAACACTGGATTCCCACAGCAAACATAACACCAAGAATCTATGGAACACCAAAAATACACAAACAAAACACCCCACTTAGACCAATAGTAGGTACACCAACATACAACACGGCAAGAGATATCAGCAAAATCATCAGCCCGTTATTAGGGAACACAGATCAACACTGCAAAAATAGTATAGAACTGGCAAAAGAACTAAAGGAGATTACAATAGAAGGTAACGACATACTCATCTCACATGACGTCACATCCCTGTTCACAAAAACACCAACCCAAAAAACCATAGACATAGTAGTTAACAGAATCAGACAGGACAAGACTTTACACAAAAGAACAAACCTCACAGCAGATGACATAGCACAACTGATAGGACTGGTAGCTAACTCCACTTACTTCACATACGATAACACAATATACAAACAACTGGAAGGCTTCGCCATGGGTAACCCGTTATCAGCCACCCTGTGCAAGTTTTTCATGGAAGACCTAGAACAAAAAGTCATAGCCACTGCCCCCCCCAGACTGCAAAATAAAACTATGGAAACGCTACGTAGACGACATACTGGAAATAATACCAAAAGGACAAACAGAAACACTAACACAACACTTGAATAACATTGACGACACAGGCAACATAAAATTAACTTATGAGTCAGAAACAGAAGGCAGCATAGCATTTATGGATATGAAAATCACCAGGCAGACCGACGGGACCCTAAACATAAACACATACAGGAAACCAACACACAGAACAATATATATTATGGACATGAGAACACCCTACCATACACAAAATGTCAGTAACCAGAACATTATATCACCGAGCAAACATAATAACAGAAGAAAGAGACCGTAAACAAGAGGACAAACACATACNAGACAGCACTTGTATAGCGCCTCTCAGAGTAAGGACTCCAAAGCGCTTTACACTACAGTGTATCATTCATCCATTCACACACACATTCACACACTGGTGGTGATGAGCTACGATGTAGCCACAGCTGCCCTGGGGTGCACTGACAGAGGCGAGGCTGCCGAGCACTGGCACCACCGGTCCCTCCAACCACCACCAGCAGGCAAGGTGGGTTAAGTGTCTTGCCCAAGGACACAACAGCAGAATTCTCTGTCCGGAGCCGGGATTGAACCGGCAACCTTCTGATTACTGGAGAAAGACACATAAAGAAGTTAAACAAACTCATAAACAAGAAAAAGAGGGAGGAAATACAAGATAACTCCACACCAAACTCATGGGTATATAATATTTCACAATACAATCTAACAGAAGCAGAGGAGAGCATATTAATAAAAGGTTTAAACTTTGCAATAACACCAAAAGAAATACCATATGATGAATTCATTGTAGCAACAGAACTAGCATGTCAACAGATCACAGATGAGGGAAAGAAAGCAGAACTTAGAAATAATGTTGTTGGGATATTAAAAAACTGCCAAATTCAAGACAGCAATATTACAAAAGAAGAACAATCAGCCATGACAGCTTTATCCAAAAACGAACAGATAATTATTCTACCGGCAGATAAAGGAAGAACTAAAGTAGTAATGGACAAAGAAAAATATAAACAACAGATGAAACAGATGCTAGAGGACAAAACTACAAACAAAATACTTTAAAAAGACCCAACAGAAAACATTAAGAAAAATATGAAAAAATGACTGAAGCCACTACAAGACAAAGGCAAAATAACAGAAAAAATGTACAAACACTGGATTCCCACAGCAAACATAACACCAAGAGTCTATGGAACACCAAAAATACACAAACAAAACACCCCACTTAGACCAATAGTAGGTACACCAACATACAACACGGCAAGAGATATCAGTAAAATCATCAGCCCGTTATTAGGGAACACAGATCAACACTGCAAAAATAGTATAGAACTGGCAAAAGAACTAAAGGAGATTACAATAGAAGGTAACGACATACTCATCTCACATGACGTCACATCCCTGTTCACAAAAACACCAACCCAAAAAACCATAGACATAGTAGTTAACAGAATCAGACAGGACAAGACTTTACACAAAAGAACAAACCTCACAGCAGATGACATAGCACAACTGATAGGACTGGTAGCTAACTCCACTTACTTCACATACGATAACACAATATACAAACAACTGGAAGGCGTTGCCATGGGTAACCCGTTATCAGCCACCCTGTGCGAGTTTTTCATGGAAGACCTAGAACAAAAAGTCATAGCCACTGCCCCCCCAAACTGTAAAATGAAATTATGGAAACGCTACGTAGACGACATACTGGAAATCATACCAAAAGGACAAACAGAAACACTAACACAACACTTAAACAATATTGACGACACAGGCAACATAAAATTCACTTATGAGACGGACACAGAAGGCAGCATAGCATTTATGGATATGAAAATCACCAGGCAGACCGACGGGACCCTAAACATAAACACATACAGGAAACCAACACACAGAACAATATATATTATGGACATGAGAACACCCTACCATACACAAAATGTCAGTAACCAGAACATTATATCACCGAGCAAACATAATAACAGAAGAAAGAGACCGTAAACAAGAGGACAAACACATACAGCATGCTTTAAAGACCTGCAGATACCCGACATGGGCGATAAACAAAGGAAAACAACAAACAACAGAAAGAAAAAACAACCAAAGCAAAGAACCAGCAACCCAAAAAGAAGAGAATAAAAACCAGTGATAACCCTACCATACATCAAAGGAATAACAGAAAAAATAAGAGCAACAATGAAAACACACAACATAAATACACAAACAACACCATGCACAACAGTTAGAAACAGACTAGTACACCCAAAAGACAAAATATCAGCTGGACTTAAATGCGGAGTCATTTACGAGATCCCATGCAAACTCTACAATAAAACATACATAGGAGAAACCGGACGCCAACTCAACACATGGACAATAGAACACAGAAAGGAGTGTGAGAAAGAAACAAGTCGAAAACACACAAGAGCAGCAAAAGAAGAAGCAGAAAGTACAATAAAGAAGTCAGCCGTAACAGATCACTGCATAAGAGAAACCCATGTAATGGACTGGGACAACACAAGGATCGTAAACATTGAACAACAAAAATACAAAAGATGGATAAAAGAAGCAATCGAGATAAAGGGAAGTGGATGTGGGACCATGAACAGGGACAATGGAGTTTACTCGATGGATCGCGCATGGGACTGCATCATCGGAGAGGGGAGAGCGGGCAGCAGAGGGCGACAACGTCCTCCGCTGCCCGCAGATAAACGGAGAAGGAAGTGACGCCACCATCAGCATCAGCCTGATGAAGTTTGCAGCCGCAAACGAAACGTAGCGGGGAAACAGGTAAACAAAACTGCTCTGTGTTTTAAAAAAGAACTACAGCATGGAAGCAATTTCCTTTTCTGAATTTCGGGTCCAAAGCTGAGAACTTCAGTCATTTAGTTTGTGTGAACATTAGTATGAGTCATTAAAGCCCCAGTGTGTAATATTTTTACCTGTTTACCATAAATCCTGTGTTTCTAGTTCACAAACTTTTCCTTTTAAATTAATATTTCTTACGAACATCAATTTTAAATAGTGAAATTTTACATTTTTATATGCATAAACTGTGGTCAAGGCTCCCTGACGTAAGGCTGGGCAATAAATTGAAAATGTATTGTTATCAAATTTCTGACTCTAATCGAGATCATTTTTCCTATGTCAATAAATTTGATAATAAAAAAATGAAAAGATGTGTGTAGGTTGGCAACACTCATGTCCCTTTAAGAAGCGGTACCACCTTGAGTCACGTAAAAGTGTGACTCAACGTTATACATGTGACAGCTCCATCTAGTGGACAACTTTTGTTTCTGCGCATACCTGTAGTTATCGTCCATTTATCGTTATCGAGGTGAAATCCTCAATATATCGTGATATTGATTTTAGGCCACATTGCCCAGCCCTAGTGTGATGTCATCGGTAGGCACAGATCTCCTGTCCTCTTTTTGGGAAATGGAAATATGGTCATCCTAAATAAAAGATCGTTTTCTTTCTTTTTCCAGATCCATTAGCTAGTAGCAAGCTTGTTTACAAAGCTGCTCTCATCCATGTGAAACAGGTGTTGTGGGAAATTATGTTCCCTGTAATATTCTGTTTCCCTTAGGCAATCAAGAGCAAATATTTCCAAATTCACAGAATTGATTGTCCATTATGAGGACTAAACAACCTCAAATAAAAGATGGTTAAACTGAGTGAGATTGCATCCTTTTACATAACTTTCAAAAACGATAAATAAGCTTGTAAAATGTGAACAGAAATGCTTTTACTGTACCTTTTTTAAATTGTATTTAGGATGATATATAGATATTAAAATATCACAAGCATGAGATTATTACATTACTTCATTTTCCCGCAAAAGTCCATCACAAATGTTGTGAAGATAGCCTGAATTGCGAGTTTCCTTACATGGGGTGACAGAATATTTCAAGGGAACACAATTTCGCAGAACACCTGACCTCCTGGCTGACGCCACCCCTCCTCCATGTGAATCATCACAGCTTCAAGATCTAACAAATTTGGCTTGCTTAACGTCAGGACTGGTAGGTTGATAAAACAGTCATAATTATAAATGCTTTACAACTGATGGAGTAGCTATATGCTCAACACATTCTCACACCCGAAGCAGCTAAAACTGACGAAGGGTGACCAAGCGTTTGTTTCCGATGCGTTGGGAGCCCCAGCGCGGCGACGCGCTGTGCCAGAGCGTTACTTTCTGACGCTTGCGATAAAACGTAGATTTCACTGACATTTAACCTCTAACCTCTAGCAATTTAGCCTTTCTCTCACCCCCGTCCTAACCTTAACCCCGTTTCTCGATCTAAATGTCCTGTTAACCGTGTTTGATGGAACCAAGACAAGTAGAAACAAAGCCAGTGTGGGTTATGCTAGAGAGACTGGAAACTCATGGGTGGGCCACTGTAGCTGCAACACGTTGTCTGAACTGCACGGCACTAAAGAGTTGCTTTTTTATCATGATTTCAATGGATTTCACACATGGGGCGTTTAAAGAACATTGGTCTGCTCTGGTGTGGCCAGTGGGGTGGCCAGCAATTTTCGAAGGGTGGCCCTGGCCACTCCTTGCGGATGCCACTGATAGTGACAGAATGGGACTCAGCTTAGCTGAGGTGGAAGAAGAAAAAGCGAACAAGAGAACTGGCATGAGAATCCACAGTGAATGCTGGGTCAAAGGTCATGCCAAAGCCTCTTTTAGAAAAGAATGCCTCAGGTTATTTATAAGTGACTGTGGCGGTAATGTTGCGCAATCGTATCCTTTTTACAAAACTTTATGTGCTGGCGGTATGAAGGGGGTATGGGGGCAGTCTCTGCGCTGCCACGGACTTATCTTGGACATAACTTTTTATTGCGATCAAAGCCGCGCTCTTTACGTTTTCTTAACAAGCCGCTCCTAAAGGTGTCTGTCCCCAACCATCCCCTTGCTGTCTCTGGTGACTAGAGCTCCAGCTCTAACGGAGAGAAGCTCCTAGAGAGCTGCATCACTCTAGTTTTTCATCTCAGCTGGTTCTGTTTACAAAGTGAAACTTACGGCCCGTGTTTACTTTCATTTTTAATAAAGTGTCCTGCCAAAGCTCGACAGTAACTCCCCACATGATCATGACACCTCTCTCCTCTCTCTCTCTCTCTCTCTCTCTCTCTCTCTCTCCCTCTCCCTCTCATCTCCCCTGTTGCGCTAAGGCAGAACAAACATTTACAAGTCAGACGTTGCAGTGATATTACTACCAAGCGTGGCGGCACAGATGCCGCAAAATTTCAGAAACGCAATGCCGCCACGGTGCACACACCCAGTGGACAACGAGTGACGTGTAATGAATTGACAACATGTGGAAAGAAGTGTAGATGTGATAAACAGTCGGACTCAGGCCGTGTTATATTTGAATGCAGGATTCTTCAGCATCATGGCATTTGCGGGAGGATGGTAATGACATTCCTCAAGAGCTCAACTCCAGTTTAAAAATGCAGATGCCAGATAGCACCCTCCACCCTTCCACCACCCCTCACTCATTCCCTCCTCTTCCCCACTCTTGATCTCTCCACTTTGATTTATTCATTTTCTATGCTGGCCAGCCAAAGAGGACAATGGTGTCTTTCATAACCGAGGCAGTGTTCCCACTACCAGCACCTCGAGTCCCCCGTCCACCAGGCTGATCTGATACGACCTGGTCACGAGGGACTGTTTCTGCACAGGAAGTGAACACATCATACATGACTATATAAATACTGTATTGTGCAACTGCAAAGGTGTAACATGATCACTGTAATGTGGGAAAATACACAAGCTATGCATTCTCCCTACAGTGCACTTCTGTGATAAAAAGTTAAAACTGTTCATTCATCAATAAGTAATCTCAAACTATAATGATGTGTGTACTCCATCGGTTTGTCTGATTTAATTTGTTCATAAAGAGTCAGCAAGCAGCAGAAGTACTTTTCAAATACACGAGTTGCATTAAACATTTGCCAAAGCAGTTAGAGTGGGAGGAAAACACTGAATGAGCAAATAAGAACAAGGGTGGGAGGGGATGAAGAAGGAGAGTGGAGTGACGGCAAATGAGGGTGGGGGAAAGACCATGGGTCATGTTGCCTCCCCCTGCGCTGGCTCTCGGAGGTGCACCGTGGTCAGCTAGACTCATGCTCAGAAAGACAGCCTTTCTTTTCTCCAGGCCCTTGCTAATGTAATTCAAAGAAATTAGTATAATTATGCTCCATATTGCAGATTGAGGAGGCAATGTGGCCCATGGGAGGAAGACAGGGAGGGTAAACTGGCGTGGGTATTTGCTGACGGGAATAAGTAATTCATTGGGTACTTTTTGCCGTTTATGAGAGTACATTCTTGGATTTATAACATTAGAGCTAATCTAATAAAGGGGTCCTGGAATGCTGCATCTCTCTCAAAATGTGATTCTGCTAATGAAAAAATGACTCTTCCTTCCTCCGAGTCTGCAGTCCTCCCATCAACCGCGTCCGTTTTGGTTGCCAACGCTTTGGGTAGAATGACCTGCCTGAGCCAAGTGAGGTGTTGGAATTACACCACTTTATGTCAGTGCTATTGTCCTCCCTTAAATAACAGCTGCACATATGTCCAAACACGTTAGTACACTGGAGAAGATGTCTCCATCCGATGCTACGAGGAAAAGTGGTTCTGGATTCCTGAAACGTGAAATAAATGTATTCATCCAACAGAGACACCAAAACATGTTACTAACCTTAAAGGGATAATTCACACCATTTACAATAGTGGAAAAGTTTGGACCAAAGCCTTCTTTACATGTTGTAAATGGGAAATGGCCTGTATTTGTACAGCGCCTTCTTAAGGTTCAAACCCCCCCCCAAGGCGCTTCACAACACAATCAGTCATTCACCCATTCACACACACGCTGGTGGGGACAAGCTACGATGTAGCCACAGCTGTCCTGGGGCGCACTGACAGCAGTGAGATTGCCAAACACAGGCGCCAGCGGTCCCCCTGACCACCACCATCAGGCAAAGGTGGGTTAAGTTAGGAGTCTTGCCCAAGGACACAACAGCAGCATTGTCTGGCAGGAGCCGGGAACCTTCCAATTACTGGACCTAGTTCTGTGCTAGCTAAATGAATTGTTACTAGTCTAGTTTGGTAGTTTCCTGCCATCCAATGATAAACTGTAATAAATACAGATGATGATATAATTCTCATAACATTCTCTAACGACAGGGATGTTTGTTTCCCATTCCTGACCCATTGTCTTGCATGTCTTAAAGCAGAAGAGAGATGAGAAGATGCTATCCAGCATGTTTTAGTGTTTTCCCTGTTTCAACACACCTTATTTAACTACCTTTACATCAAGGCACCTTTATTTATTAACAGGCTTCTGCTAATCTTGATGAGCTGCTGAACAGGTGAATCCATTGTGTTGGAGCAGGAAAACTATAGCATGCTGAAACGTGGTCCTCAATGACCAGAAGTGGCCATCGCTGTCTTAGAGACTTAACTTAACCCTCCCATTATCCTGTCAGGTGACCCCTCCAGGAAAGGTGACCACTGAACAGGGTTGATGGTTTATCCCTTGAGGTCCATGTGACAGTGGTGAGGCGGTGCTCACTCCTCACTCCTGCCATTTAACTGTCGTACATCCAGCCAATCATATAGTGGGATGTCATCGACAGGCGCAGAACCTCGAGTCCCCCACAGAAGCTAATCCTGCACCTTATGTACTTAAGACCCGATTTTTATGGTTATATGATATATGAAGCCGTTAATATTTTTCAGTGGCTGGACGTCATTTTATTCATTTTCAATGGATATTTCCAGAAATTAATGATGAAAACTACAGGTCATCTCCATCCATCCATTTTCTGAACCCGCTTTGTCCACGTAGGGTCGCGGGGGGAGCTGGTGCCTATCTCCAGCGGTCAATGGGCAATCAGGCGGGGTGCACCCTGGACAGAGAG
>SSNQ01034257.1:280720-292517 GCA_006942095.1 Nothobranchius kuhntae
AGGTGCAGAACACCCACCACCACACAAACACACATGTTGTGCTCCACCTCAGCAGGGACAGTGCACTGCAAGAAACTCTGCTTTTGCAGTTCAACAAACAGACCACATTCAGAAAGGGAAAGTGTTTTCTCTATGCCTTCAGAAAGTCAAGACAGTGTGACAATCAGACAGAAACGGACAATGGATCCACATCTTGGCACAGATTTGGCCTTTAAAAGGCTTCCATCCATCCATTGTCTATACCTGCTTGTCCACTCAGAGTCGTGGGGGGCTGGTGCCTGTCTCCAGCAATCTCTGGGCAAACAGGTGGGGTCCACCCTGGACAGGTTGCCAGTCTATCGCAGGACAACAGAGAGACTCACAGGTCAATTGACCATGCACACTCACACTCACACATAAGGATAATTAAGAGAAACCAATCAACCTGACAGCCACATTTTTGGACTATGGGAGGACTCTGGTGTACCTGGAGAGAACCCACGCATGCACAGGGAGAACATGCAAACTCTGTGTAGAAAGGCCCCAGGCCAGGACCTTCTTGCTGCAAGGCAACAGCGCTAGCCACCATGCTACTGTGCAGCCCCCATTTTAAAGGCGTGTGGTCTTAAACATTTGATCAGTCATAAAATAGTCTGTGTAATTTTAACCAAAGTTTTCAGTAAATTACTGCTTAGAACATGATTTGTCTCAATGATATGCATGTTGAAACTCTACTTGGAACCTTGTTAAGATCCTGCCATGCAAAATATGATTTTTGGTCATTTTTCAGTTGATTTAAATCAGTCGATTGGTCTGTTAACTTGTAGCCTTTTCCTGCTCTTTTGGTTCTTTGTACTCAGAGGAAGCTACGAGTGAACCAAAGCGTGCCACAACAAACCCACTTCTTGTTGCTTACTTCAAAGTGTATAGGAAATCATTTTCATTGAGAAACAGTCAAGCTAGATGCTTTTAGAAACATTTTGCAGACATCCTCCGGAAGGCTGAACCCTGTGTATGGAGTCAGTAGAATCCTGAAAACAGTGGCCAGAAGCCACCAAGAAAATAAAAAAATACAGCTCTAGTGGTGAGTGTAACATTAGATTTCAGTTGGCATCAAGGGCCTGCCAAAGCTCAGACACTAGACACAACAGACCTAGCCAATTTAGGACACAAATCATGAAACCACTTCAAATTCTTCCCTGGAGAGAAAAATGGGGTCGGAAGAAAAAGCGGGAGAGGAAACGAAGACAAAAGAGAAAGAAGGGGTAGGTAGAAGTAAGTGGAAGCACATTGGGAGGCACTGCTCTGCATGTGTATTGCTCAGAAGAGCTTGGTCTGCTGCAAACAGATTCCTTTATTATTCATCTGGGATCTGAAATCCCACATATAAATACAGATTCAGAAAGAAAGATAATTTTTATATTCATAACTTGTCACACCTGCAGTCATTATCAAGGATAATCTCATTATTTTGTTGCACAAAGCTGGATTGAAAACGTTCAAATACATGATGGCTGTGGGGCAATAATTTAGATCATCCATATGATGTAAAGTTGTAAAATGATCATTTTGTGTATGCTTCATTACCTCCAACACAATCATTCCAGACAAAATAAAGACTCCACACATCCTCTTCTGATTGGTCGACAGTCGTGCTGGGGAAGCAGTCGTCCATCGGCAGACCAGACTTCCTTCATCGTGGGTACTACTGCCAGCTTCTATGAGGGAATCTTAGGGTCTCCATGCCAACATGGATATTTAGTTCATCATTTGGCTCCTCGCAATACAAATGAGCAAAATACTTAACTAATTTAGTTTTTCCCCCCATCCTTTTATCGTACACAGTTGCTTTTACAATTACAGTATGTTTTATTTTTGTTGTGATTCTCCAAGTGAAACCATTCCGTCTTTATTCGTTGTATAATAACCATGTTCTGCTGTTATAAAACACAGGTTGTTTTTCAACAACTGAATGTTTCTCAGTAAAAAACAATTTTCATTTTCAGCAATACGATTAACCATATTTCAAAAGAGAACAGGTTTTATACTGTTCTGTGAATCTTGCCTATTTCCCCACATGCAGCCATATATAATTTTTTTATGACAGTCTGAACGCACAGATTCAATTTTTTGAAATGCGATCCGTTTCACTTGAATATGTGATTCCGACACATATTTGTTGTTTTTGAAAGCGACTGCAGTCTGAACGGTCATGTCGCATTAAATCAGTCCTCTACGTCACTGAGGAGAAGCGCTGACAGAAGGGTTCAGGAGTCTGTCTGGATATCCTGTGTTAGGTTTAGGAATTAAAAATACAAGTAGTAATGTGAATGGGAGGTGGAGGTGCTGCTGGAGCGAAGCGTTTCACTGGTCTCTGTGGGAGGGGGGCGGCGGCTCTGTGAATGAATTAAAATCGGAACATTTTTGGTGAATAATAATTCAGGGAGACGGTGGGAACAAGGAGCAAAATAGTTTACAGTTTTTAAACAGTTTCCCGCCCAAAACGAAATAATTAACAGGTGTGAAAGTTTTCACTGATAGTTTATCCACAGGATCAGGATTACATCACAACTCTGCCGCTCCTGGTTTCGGCTCCACTGAGCGTGACTTCTTGTCTTCTGCGTATGTGGGCTGCTTTGGTGCCGCGGAGCATTCACACTGGAGAGAGTTTGATGTTGCATTTCAGTCAAAGTGTGAACAGCCACACAAAAAAACCTGATTTACTCAAAAAATCAAATTTGAGCATCAAGGCCTGCAGTGTGAACATAGCCTAATGGGCCATTCCCATCTGTACCGGGTCGGCCCGGGCCGGGTAGCCCCAGTCGGCCCCAGCCTGGCCCGGTTGATTCCACACATCCTTGTCTTAAGCCCATGTGGGCTGATTCTACCCACCAATCAGAGGCTTGCTCTAATGGAAGGTGTGAATTTGCTGTCAGCAGTGGGTGTGTTGGTCCTGGTCGGCCTGAAGCAGACCCCCTCGAGAAGAGGGCTGAGAATGAGCCTTGGTTGGCCCGGAAAAATACCAGGCCACCCAGATATGTAAACAACCTATGCTACCCGGCCCGGGCCGACCCGGTACAGATGGGAATGGCCCATAAGTGTCTGGGCGATGCTGTATTGGATGCCATGTTTCCTTCTAAGGAAGCCCATGAGGACAAAACACATTTACTGATTTGTAACAAATGGTTACAAAATTTTCACTAATGATAAAACGTTATTGTTTTACGCATTTACCTCTTCAGTCATTGCCAGCGATGAAAGGGAATCTGATGTTCTTGTTATTTTGCTGGAGGTTGCACTCCGGCCATCTGTTGGTGAGGTCTTATTTGAACACAAAAATAATTCTTGCTTGCAATGATTTAGGTATGTACTCCCTCCTATCTCCAGGGGAAATACACACTGTCACTTTAAGTCTGAAAAACGGGCAAACATGAAGTGTTTGGATTTTCAGTTCAAAGGAAACCTGTCATATGACTCTACGAAGTTAGCTAGACAAAAACGTCTTTACTGAACTTGTTAAGCCCAGGCTAATGGGATGTATTTCAGGGGCAAAGAATCAAACTGCAATCTTTTTGAAAATAGCTGTTGACCACACAGACAGGGTGAGCATGCTAAGAAATCAACTTTGCTGCTGGTCTACAGGTTTTTATAGAATTATAGAAATTCAATTCATTTCATTGGCTTCTTGTTCGACCAGTAATCCAAAGATCAGCTCATACCTAATGCATGTTTAAGAATAAAATATGGCCAGTTTTGAATTTCTTGATCATACTGTAAGGTCAGTAGTGGTGAGAAAATATTTTGTGGTGCATGGAAACAGAGGTGTGTCAGTCAGGCTTTCACACTCTGTGTGGTCCTGCCTCAAGAGGTGAGAAGAGGAACCTCACCCTTTGTAAACAGAGCTGGAAAGTTCTCTGGAAACACTGTGGAGAGCTAATTTGCTTTTTCCCCGATAATGACTCACTGTAGGGTGGAAGAGCGAAATATACCACAGAAAAACTCTGCTCTATCACACCTGAGGGAGCTGATGATGGGACAGATAGTCCCAATAAGGAAGGTTCACAGAGGGGATGAGTCAGCAGAAAGGAATGCTTTGGTATTAGATGGATGATTTAACAAAGAAAACAGAGAAACGATCTGCTGTCTGAATGTAACAGGAGTGTCAGGGAAAGGGTAAGGCCCAATGGATCACAGAGATCACAGGAAAGTGGGAAAATGATAGAGGGAATTCTTCTACTTCCTCTTATTTTATGAAGCAGTTTAGGTCAAATTTAACCTTGATCCCCTCGTCCACATGTTAGTTCTTGCTCCAAAGCTCCCATCTATTAGCCAGGCCTTATTTTCTGAAAGGTGCATCGTCACGCTCGGTACAAGCGCAACTAACTGTTAAACAAGCTGAATCGTTGTTCTCACCATACAGAAATGAACTCTAAAGTACACCCAACTAGTACCTGGAGTTATAAATCTTACTGGGCCCTACCAGTGGACGCATGGGTGTCACAAGTAGGTGTAGTACGCAGCAGTTAGCTGCCATTGTAGTGGATGGGTGTGTTTCTATCGGTCGCGAAGTGTTACGTTTCAGAAGCATCGCAGAAGCGAAGTGATGCTAAATTTACGCTTCACGTCTATTTTTCTATGTGCTACTCTTCCAGCATGTGTCACGCTCACCAGTTCTGATAGGGCCAGACAGGAAGTCAAACATGAACGCAGTGTAAAACATTGCATCCAGAGTAAAGCTGGGGTTAGACTTAAATGTTTAGGAAAGTCTTAGAAAATTCTGAATTTCAAAAAATGCTACAAAATCAATCATTTGTATTGAAACTCCAAATAGAGCAAAAATGTATTTGCCATGAGATAACATCCCACAGGTGTGTGTGTGTGTGTGTGTGTGTGTGTGTGTTTGTGTGTGAAGAGGGGGGCAGCTCAGATGTGTGTGTGTCAGGAAGTTAGTCAGTTACAGGAGAAAGTAGCTTCAGGTGACAGGATATTTGATTGGATAACAGCAACATGACTACCACTGACTGCTTGCTCTGCAACATGGATGTTTTATCTCCACAAATAACACAGGCCTGGAGGCATTCTGCTGTGTGGTGGATTAGCTAATGCTAACAGTTATCTTCTACTAGCTGAGATGTTCTCTGCTGTTTCATGGACGATGAACCAACATCAGCTTTCCCTCTTGTGAGTCAAGTTGGTGAGTCCATGAATGTTCAGTAACAGTGTGAAGTAGCTCTGTCAGGATTTTCATATCCCAGAGTTTCACCATCTTTTTTTTATCAGAAGCTAATGCAGGAGATACATGTAGGAGACAATATTTATGTTCATCCTGCATGAAAAACTCAGAGTGACGATTATAATCAGAAATAACCATTAAAGAATGTTATTTCCGTGTTCCACACCCTAAGTTGCTTTTGCTACCAAGTAGCAACTCTCAATTATAACTAAATACACGAAACTTTGTTCATTTTTATGGAGTAGCTGCTGCATCTCTGTTAACAGACCTTTACCTTTCATCAAGCCTCTACTTTGACAGTTTTGGGTCATTTTACTCGAAATATATATATATATATATATATATATATATATATATATATATATATATATATATATATATATATATATATATATATATATATATATATATACTGTACTTCTAAAGCAAATTAGCCAAACAATAGACATGCTTTCAGACTTCAGATAATCCTGACAGTTTGTTTCACTGTGAATTAAGACTGCAAAGGATGTTTTTTGGAAAATGTAAAATTTTTGCAGATTGGTTTTGAAATGAGAGCCAAACTTTCACGTCTTGCTTTTTATGAGAGAAACTACCGAGATAATAAAAATCGTGTACAACCGGCACAATTTTTCAGAATTATTTCCAAAAACTGAAGAAAATTCAGCCATTTTCCTTTTTCCCTCTCCTTCTTTTTGTGGTCTGTAATTACAACCAGTGCCAGAGAATTAGCTCAGCTTTTTATAATTTTTTTTAAACAGTTGTTACAATTTACGGAAAATTATATTCCTGGCACTTGTCGCACATGCCCTGGTCCACACGGGTCTGATTGAAAAAACACAGCCGACAGCAGCTCCTCAAGTGTTTGGTAGGCAACAAGCAGGAAACTGCAGAGGAACTGCAAGACTCATTAAATACAAGAAAGGAAAGGAAAAGCAGACATTCCACTTGTCTGGTTTGCTTTTTTGTATTTGAGAGGCTCTGTTCAGCGTGATAATGATTGGTGGTGGGACAATGTTGAAAAGGATGTAAAAACTGCCCTTTGCAAAAAGTCATTGTGTCTAGATGGAGTGGTGAATGCATGGAAATGAATAAACTTGATCTCTAGATACAAATTTAAAAAGTAGTTAGTAAAATATTTATGTTTTATTTTGTTGTCAGTAAGCAATACACGTCCCTAAGAAGTATGTAATGTCAACTGGTTTAAAATAACCTAACGGTTAGTTAAACAGTTTGTAATTTTCAAACCTTCAAATGTTAAATGATGCCCAGGTCCGACTGGTGAACCTTAGAAACTGTATACTGAAACTGTGCTGTGATGCAAATGCAGAGTTTTGTATCTTATTTTGCATTCAAAACTTTCCCAGTTTGCTGCTAGAGCAGTGGGACGCGCGTGCACGCTGATGCAGGCCAGGAAAGAGAGACTGTCAGCTTTGAATAACCAAATAAGTTCAGTCTACCTCTTTACATTTTCCATATTGCTCAGGCCTTTTTTTTAATGCAAATTGGCCCAATTGGAGTGATGCTTATCACTACACGTGTTTCTGTGGCCGCTAAAAAATAGGGAAATGAATGGTGTGAGAATGACAGTTAACTGGCCTGAGGGCAGATCCTTTACTTCCTTGTTTTGCTGTGGTTCAGTTTGGTTGTTCACTGCTTTCTCAAACCAAACTTTAGAGTATGAATTAAGGATGGACATTGGGCTGGCAGGAGCAACACTTCATATCCAAGGCTCGACAATTATTTTCCTATTTTGGGAAGCGCTTGACTAAACAAAAATTCCTTGCAGATTCCATCCCTCTGTTCCTAACCCCTCAGCTGTGTCCCAGTGAGGTGAAACCAGAACCAGAGAGCTCCCTCAACTTCTCAACCTCTCAACACATCCTCAGCGCTACCCTTTGAAAATAAACCACGCCAGCAAGCCCCTGTCTCATGCTCTCGCCTCATCTGTGAGCACGCATGCAGCACACTCCACTGGGAGCTCTTTGGAGAATTCCCCGATGATATTCCAGGAAGCAGATGTGAGAATGGCGGCAACCAAGTGTGATACTTCACAGGAAAATACGGAGGGCATTACTCTCACTGTGAAGATATGGAAGTGAGATGAGAACTGGTGCAGGTTACACAGTCTAGAATCAGTTGACATGACACAGGGCAAAGCTAAAAGCCTCAGACGAGAACCAGCATATGGTTCCATTTGATCAGACTTCAGAAACATGGGCTGGGGGCGTTTACAGGATTAAATGCATTTATTTTGACAAATGAATGGATGTCAATGACAGTAAATGACAGTGATGGGGAGATAACTGCTCATAAGCAAAAAAAAAAAAGAAAGAAGCCTGAAACAATAACTTTAACACGCCCATGCATGAGCACAGAGTTGATGAAATATTTAGTGACTTGATATAAACCAGTGACAAGTTTTTGCAGTTTCCCACACTCTAAAACCATATGAAGCTATGTGCTTCCAGATGGCTGAAAGTCTGCGTTTTTAGACATCCACCTTCTAATAATGATCGCTCTCCCACTAAAACAATTATCTGAGCAACCAAGACACCCAGAATAATTTAGAATGGGCTGGTTCTTTGATACCCCATGATGCTGAGTGACAGATAAGACCGTGAATAATAAACCTGGATATCTACAGGAAGACTTGGGCTACTTTTCCCCTGCGGTGAGAGAGGGAACAAGCAGCCTGCAGGGTGCATGAGCTGGCACCATGATGGAGCTGATATGGGACTGAGCTCAGCACAGATAAAACTATACATGTATGATAGAAGACAGCTGACTCAGGAAAAGAACTGGAGTCATTCATGAAGTCAGAAATGTTTTTGATGCTATGACATACAAAGTTTCTACCAATAGAATCTAAGAGAGTCATGGTTTACAAAGTGTAAACAGAGAACAACTCTGTGAGCTGCTGGAACCCTGGAGAATTTAGCCTGAATAAAAAATGCAAACCAACAATTTTCCACCTGTTTTCCAAAAATTCAGGTCAGGTCCAGGAGAGGAGCCCAGACACCCCTCTCCCCAGTGACCCTCAGTTCACGCAAAATATTTTGTTCAGTGAGGAGGCAAACTTTTATGTGAATGGGGAAGTTGTCTTTGTTGTCTTCCTCCGCTTATCCGGGTCCGGGTCGTGGGGGCAGCATCCCAACTAGGGAGCTCCAGACCGTCCTCTCCCTGGCCTTCTCCACCAGCTCCTCCGGCAGGACCCCAAGGCGTTCCTGAACCAGATTGGAGATGTAACCTCTCCAACATGTCCTGGGTCCACCCGGGGGTCTCCTGCCGGCAGGACATGCCCGAAACACCTCCCCGGGGAGGCGTCCAGGAGGCATCCTGACCAGATGCCCAAACCACCTCAACTGACTCCTTTCGATCCAGAGGAGTAGTGGTTCTATGAATTGAGTAGTAAATGTACAAAATAAAAGTTTGATTTTACAAAATAAAAAATACATGTACAAAATGAAAATTTCCTGTTACAAAACAAGAAATACAAGTACAAATTGAGAATTACAAGTTAGAAAACTAAAGTTACAAGTTACGAATCCAAAGTTACATGTGATGAAACATGTTCGAAGTCACAAAACTTGGTACAAGTTGGGCTGAATATTGTCCCAATCCTAGCTCCATGGAACAAGGCCCACCCACTCGGAGTCAATGACCCCCACTGCTCTCGGGATGCGGTCAAAGCTCTGCCAGAGGTGGGAGTTGAAGACCGTCTTAACAGGTTCTTCTGCCAGGCGTTCCCAGCAGACCCTCACTATGCGTTTGGGTCTGCCAGGTCTACGCGGCATCTTACCCTGCCATCTGATCTAACTCACCACCAGGTGGTGATCAGTTGACAGCTCCGCTCCTCTCTTCACTTGGGTGTCCAGAACATACGGCCGCAGGTCAGATGATATGACTACAAAGTCTATCATCGACCTGCGACCTAGGCTGCCCTGGTACCAAGTGTACTGATGGGCATCCTTATTTTCGAACATGGTGTTCGTTATGGCCAAGCGGCTTGCACAGAAGTCCAATAACGAAACACCACTCGAGTTCAGATCAGGCGGGCCGTTCCTCCCAATCACACCCCTCCAGGTCAAGCTGTAATTGCCCACTTGAGCATTGAAGTCCCCCAGCAGGACAATGGAGTCCCCTGATGGAGCACTATCTAGCACTCGTCCCAGAGACTCCAAAAAGGGTGGGTACTCTGAACTGATATTTGGCCCATAAGCGCAAACAACAGTCAGGACTCGTTCCCCGACCCGAAGGCGCAGGGAAGCTACCCTCTCGTCCCCTGGGGTAAACCCCAACACACAGGCAGAGTCTTGGGGCTAACAAAAAGCCAACCCCAGCCCTCCGCCTCTCACCCGGAGCAACTCCAGCAAAGGAGATTGTCCAACCCCTCTCAAGGACTTGAGTTCCAGAGCTAATGCTATGTGTTGAGGTGAGTCCGACTATATCTAGCCGGTACCGCTCAACCTCGCCACAAGCTCCTGCTCCTTCCCCGCCAGCAAGGTGACGTTCCATGTCCCAAAAACCAGTTTTCTTGTCTGGGGATCGGATCGCCAAGGCTCCCGTCTTGGTCTGCCACCCGATCCACATCGCACCGGACCCTTCATGTTCCTCCTGCGGGTGGTGGGTCCACAGTTGGATGAGCCCATGTATCCGGTTCGGGCTGGGCCCGGCCGGGCCCCATGGGCAAAAGCCCGGCCACCAGGAGCTCGCTCACGGGCCCCAACCCCAGGCCTGGCTCCAGGGTGAGACCCCGGTAACCCTCCGGGCCGGGTACTCCGGCTCTTTGAATTTACTTCCATGAAAGTTTCTGTGAATGGGGAAGTTAACAAACAAAACCGCCACTACTGGTCTGACAATAACCCACATTGGATGGCTCCCTCCAAGACTGTTGGAAAAAAATAAAAGCGATGGTATGGTGTGGTATATGGGGTACAAAGTTAGTGGGGCCATTCTTCGTCAATGGAAACCTCAAGGTCACTGGTGTTATATTCTGGTCTCATTCACTACAAACTCCAGAATATCTATTTCCCACCCAACGGGGTAGTAAGGTTTATTAACACATCTACACCAACATACAGTCTCGGCTGATACCCCAATCCGGTGCGTCCTCTAAAAACGCCCGTGCAGCAACACAACACACTGCGGAACAAACCAAGCCAAACAACAATGCACATCATTACATCCCTTCTCTTTTTTTCTCCTTCTTCTTACTAAGGGAGAAACAATATGAAACACTAACAGAACACAAAACCATTCCCAGAACACAAAAACCTTCCACTATTCGAACATATACATGTCTGTAACTGTAGTGGACATGTGTGTCCATAGAACACATAACTTCTCCCCTCAACCAATAAAGACTGTCAAGTCCGCATTATGGAACATAGTCCTTGTACCGAAGTGGTGGAACCACTTTGCGGCCTGACCATGTCCTGATACCCCCTGTTACCACGTCAGACTCGATCCGCTGCTCACGACTTTCCAACGGATCCGTCACTGAGCTGCTCAGTGCCCCAGTGTCTGTCATGGCATTGTCTGGATCCATCACGCCTGCATGTCTCAGGTGCCTCCGATTCCTCCTCAGGACACTCCCAGAATCCAACCGAACCTCATAGGACCTCGGGTCAACAGTCCCAACAACCACTCCCCTGCTCCAAGTGGAGTGGCGGTCCAAAGGCTGAACTCTGACACTGTCCCCAAGCGTCAAAGAGTCCATGTCACGTGCTGACCGATCATAGCACTCTTTTTGGCGCTTCTGTTTCATCTGCAACTCCCGCCGGGCAGGAATGACTTTTGGCCTTAGCAGGCTCGTCCTGGTTGGCAAAAGCGTCCATGTTTGTCATGACTCCCGTCCTTCACCCTCCTCCACTTCCTCATTATACCTTCATTCAGCTCACCTGGTTCCTCTCACCAAGCTCCAGCCAAGCCCTGCTTTCCCCAGCAACCTCTGTCAGCTTCAATCAGCTCCATTCATTCCACCTGCTCCTGTAATCAGCCTCATCCCATTCACCTGCTCCCCCTGCTATAAAAGAACCAGCCATCCAGTCAACAGATGCCAGATTATTACAGCCTTGCCAGTAGTTCTCCAGCCATCCACCCTGCCTGATCTTTGCCTCTGGACCTTGTTTTTTGCCTGACCCCTGCCTTGCTCTCTGCCTGCCACTTTGACCTTAGCCTGCCTCTGAACCTGCCTCAGCCTTGCCCTCCAGGTACCTCTGCATTAAATAAAGACTTTTTAATATATTTTTACTGTGTTGGCGTCTTCACGGGTCTTCTGAACTCGGTTCCTGACAGAATAATCTGGCCAAAAATCTGACCCAATGCTGACACAGCACTTGGAGTATTTTTTTTCTTTTCTTTTTTCATCGTACCTGTCATGGAGGATCTCACGCTCCTGGAGTTTATGGAGCTAGAGAAGGAGCAGGAGTCACCGTTCTGGGGAACGCGGCTGGCCATCAGGCCAGAGCCACGCAGAGGCTCCACTCCTCTGTCCAGGCCTGCTGCAAACGTCTTGTGCAGCAGGTTCATGACCACACCGCTTCAGCCTCAAACCCCTCCTGTCAGGTCACGACGGCGGCG
>SSNQ01034257.1:299453-321953 GCA_006942095.1 Nothobranchius kuhntae
AGAAATCCAACATTTTGGCAGCATCCTGACCCGTTAAAATCTCAGCTCCACCGAGCTGACAGGGTCTTCCTCGGCTGTCTGTCTGCCTCCATCACAACTCTTGCTATGTTTTTAGCAGAGGCAACAAAGGAGCAACTTAATATTTAAATGAACCTTTAGAAAGAACAGCTTTGTGTGCAACAAAGATTTAGTTTTTTAGTCGTTAGTTGTCTGCCAACAATCTCCCACAGTTTGAATGATTCTTGTTAAACACACTTGTATGAGTGGGCCGTATTTCCACTGAGACTGTCCTTTTGACTCGTGCATATTGCTGTGTCCCTGTTTTGTGGGCGTTAACTGTGTTTGTATTTTGACATGGTGCAAACGTGTGTGTGTGTGTGTATTTGCTCATGTGTGCATGTATTCTCCTTGGGGAATGAGAACTGTGGGGATGTGTGCGTGAATGTTTGTATGCATGTGTGTGTGCGTGCATGCGTGTGTGCATGTGGAGGGGGGTACGGAGGAACAGCTCTGCAGCCTGATATTCTGGGAACAGCAGGGTGGCGTTGTTGACCCACCTGCTCCCTTCTCTCTTCAGCTGGATCTAGTTGGATTTCAGCAGCTGCATCCCTTCACAAAGCACCCCTTTGTAATCTTCCCAATGCGCGTGCGCAGACAGACACACACACACACACACACACACACACACACACACACACACACACACACACACAACCATGAGAGGAGAGAGGAAGGAGGAGCAAAGATGGGCAGTGAGACAGAAAGGAAAAGGGTGGCCTCTTATCTGAAACCATGTAGATTCACATGTGAAGCTATGTACAGTAGCAGATAACGAATACGTCAAATTTAGATGCCACATAAATGAAAATGCAAATAAATAAGCTACATATGCACAAATGACATTATAGAGTTCCCAGTGAATATTAATGAAACCACCCACTCATGCTGAGCATCCTGGAAAATGAATAGAACTACAAAACTGTGAGAGAAGAGAAGAGAAGAGGAGAGGAGAGAAGAGGAGAGAAGAGGAGAGGAGAGGAGAGAAGAGGAGAGAAGAGGAGAGAAGAGGAGAGAAGAGGAGAGAAGAGGAGAGAAGAGAAGAGAAGAGAAGAGAAGAGAAGAGAAGAGAAGAGAAGAGAAGAGAAGAGAAGAGAAGAGAAGAGAAGAGAAGAGAAGAGAAGAGAAGAGAAGAGAAGAGAGAACAGCAACCTGGCTGCAAACACAAATTCTCATGAAAACAGAAGAGTGGCTTGATTGATTTGCATTGGCAAAATGTCCCTTTCTGGACGGATGGATGTCACGGATCTGTGCCCTGTCATGATAGCTGCACAGAAAAAGGTCCCTATCTTATTTCATCCTCCTAGCCACAAACCCAGCTTAGCTTTCACCAAAGCCCCCTGAATTTGCTTCCCAAAACAAGATCCTGTTTCTCACAAACCTGTTATCAGTGTTTGATTTGGACCCTGAAGCTGAAGCCCAGACCAACAAGTAGCAGGATACGTTTTTTGGTACTCTTTCATTACTCATGCCTCCTTGGACCAGAAAAGGGTTAACATATTGTAAATACCTGCAGACACACACATTTAACCCTGGCTCCATCTTGTCTCTTAACAACTCTAAAATTACTTCTGTCAATAGCAAAGAGAGTCCACCGGTCAACAAAGCCAGCTGATGAGGAACTTTACAAATGGGTAGATTAATAATCTCACTTGTGACCCAAACTGTGCCAACGACAGTTCTTCAGTTTTGAAAAGGGGAAAGTTTGTCAGACAAAAATAAGAAGCTAAATAAACCATCATAAATATCTTAGTAAAACCAAAATGATTATTTTAATAAAAAGGACTGCTGGAGCTGAACGGAAACATAAACTCAGGAACATGATCAGGGTGAGGGGAATGACAGACTGGTGACCCCTAGCTGACATGTAATTGTATCTCAGCACTGATATCCCTCACAAAAGTGTCCTGGTGGTCATAAGTCTGATGATGAATTATTATGACTAACTCCGAAATCTGAAAGTGAATCTTAGGAACAGGAGAAAACTCTATTGACTATAATATATGTGTACAGTACAGGCCAAAGGTTTGGACACACCTTCCCATTCAACGTGTGTTCTTTATTTTCATAACCATGACCGTTTACAAAGGAGCCAACAAGAGCTAAACACCTCCGGGAACTCCTTCAAGACTGTTGGAAAACCATTTCAGGTGACTACCTGTTGAAGATCATCACGAGACTGCCAAAAGTGTGCAAAGCAGTAATCAGAGCAAAGCGTGGCTATAGAGCTCCGGGAGTTGACGTCACTTCTCCCGGCATGCAACAGTTCAAATCGAAACGGCGCCATATTGGCAGGCAGAAGCCCGCAGCTGGACTATTTGTTAATGTCAAAAAACTCAATCAGATGGGAAATATGGTAGATTCCTGTTGTGCCCCAGGATGCAGAACAGACGCGGACGACATAAGGAATGAGCCATCTACAGGATTCCCCAAGATCCGGAGCGCCGCAAACGTTGGATCATTGCAGTAAAATGCGCTAGTGACCGGGTTAAAATGAAATGGTTGATCAATTGTCAGATCACACATAAAAAACACTTTGGATTGCTATTTTCTTTCTCACCGAGACAGATCTCAGACAGATCCTGAGACGCTCCTGCCTGACATATTTATTTTATTCATGGAAAAAAAATCAAACTAGTGATTTCTCTTGGCGTTCAATTTATACATTCAAACAGCACAGCACTCGATTTAAACTACTTACGTGTAAATCTGTTATTTGTCTATCCATCCATCCATTTTCATCCGCTTATCCGGAGTCGGGTTGCGGGGGCATGTAGTGTCGAGAGGCCCTGACTTCCCTCTCCCCAGCCACTTGGGCCAGCTCCCCTGGGGAAATCCCAAGGGGTTCCCCGGCCAGGTCCGAAAAGAAGTCCTCTCCGGCAGCTTCTGGCGGGGCACAGTAAGGGTCGGAGATGTTTAGTCTATTTAATTTCTGACTATATAAAACGATTTCTTCAGTTTTAAAGTGTGAAGTAAACTCTGACAAAGTAAAATCCAAGCCGATCCCGTTCACGTTCATGGTTACGATTCGTGTTTGTTTAGCTTCTTTTACCTGCGAATATGGCATCTACTAACTGAGAGTCACATGGGGTCCGGAGCTCTATTTGGAGAAAATAGAATATAAATCATGTTTTCAGTTATTTCAAATTTTTTGGTTAAGTCCATAACTCCACATGAGTTCGTTCATAGTCTTGATGCCTTCAGTGAGAATCTACTGATGTAAATTATATATATATATATATATATATATATATATATATATATATATATATATATATATATATATATATATATATATATATATATATATATATATATTAGAAAAGCTATTTGTGGATGAAAAGGTTAAGGTTGGACTCTGTTGCCATTCTGCTAATTTGATTCTTCCATATTTTCTTTCTTGCCAGCTCAAGATCTCTAATAAACGAACCAGAATCAATTTCATGCAACATTCAAACAAAGTAAACAACAAAAAATTAAACAGGAAATGAGGATCCTAACATTCAAGTTCAAAGGGTTAATATATTTGCGATAAGGGTCTACTAGGACGTTGCATTTGAAAAAGTTGTTGTATATAATAACATAAAACTTTTTACTCTTGCTTTGCATGCTAGGTTAACAGTTAGAAATAGTGAAGTAGTTACCAGGAAATACCCTGCACCTTTCACCAGTGGAAACCGTTTGCAGTTGCTTCCTTTTTTTTCCTGCCTAAGGCAAGACAAGTCTGTGTGACAGTTACTAGGATAGACCCACACAATACCTCGACCAAAAATGTCCACACACACACCAGGAAAAGTTGTGTATCTGGTCGTGGCGGTCAATCAAACCAGCAGGTGCTTTGCTGTAACGTTAGCTTCACTTGTGGCTAATGGGGCAGCAGTAGCTCAACAGGTTGAGCGGGTTTTCCAGTAATCGGAAGGTTGCAGGTTCGATCCCGGCTCCAGACAGAGAATTCTGCTGTTGTGTCCTTGGGCAAGACACTTAACCCACCTTGCGTGGTGGTCGGAGGGTCCGTTGGCGCCTGTGCTCGGCAGCCTCGCCTCCCATCTCCACCAGTGTATGAATGTGTGTGTGAATGGATGAATGATACACTGTAGTGTAAAGCGCTTTGGAGTCCTTACTCTGAGAGGCGCTATACAAGTGCGGGTCATTTATCATTTATCATCCATAACCAAACTGTGTGTTAAACTGTTTCCCCGATTTATCAATTAACCACACAAGTGTTGCTGTATTTCAGATGCTGTTTGTTTTAAACACGGTAAGAAATGACACGTTTTTGGCCGAACACTGAGTGGGTTGAAACCATTGGCTAAATGCTGTCACATGTGCTTTAAAAAGGCCTCCTACTTGCACTGGAGTCTTTTTCACCCCTGATGAAAGTCTGTACTATAACATGGTGCTAATCTATCACCGATCTCCTACAGCCTGTAACACAGACAGCCCGTTCCAAAGAGAAAAGGTTTGAAAGACAACAAACAGAACAAGCAGAATGACACGTGTAAAGTGAACACCAATGAGATCCATATTAAAAGCTTCAGACACTAATAAATCATCTAAGATTTCTGTAATTTCATGAAGAGTAAGTCTCATTAGCACCAACCAAACCTTTTCCTATGAGCATGATTGTAATATCACAATCAGACAAAGATTGCTGGTGTCCTGCTGTTTAAATACAAACAATTGTTACAGAAATAGCCTGAAACTGACACAATCAAATAAATTCATTTTAATTAAATTATTGTGATCTAATGTAAAACTTTTAACAAAAATGATTAAAACTTGTCTGGACTAATAGATGAAGCAGCCACAGTTTTCAGCTCAGTTCAGTTTATTATTGTTCTTCATGAGGAAACCTCTGATGGATGATGGTTCCTGCTGGTTAGGATCATATTTGCCTTCCTGACCAGTTGTCTGTGCCAGATGTCTGACAGAGTGAACTGTTCAGCCTGTTATTTACTAGGTGTGTTGAATAGCAGCAGGTCTAGCTCACCATACCAAGCAATAGAGCAGCAGAAGGTTCAAACCGGGTCTAAACCCAAAACAGAGTCAACCTGTCCAGAAAACCCTTTCCACAAACTACAGATGGTTAAAGTTGACCAGTCAGTAATCATACCCAGATACTTGTAATTAATTACTGTTATAATAGTGGACCACTGAAAAAACTATATTTAATTTATATTTCTGAACCTAAAAGTAGTCCCCTACACTTATCTGCTGCCAGAGGTGGGAAAAGTACTAAAATGTTCTACTTAAGTAAACATATAAATACTTTAGTGAACTTTTTCTCAAGTGGGTCATGATCTAATCGTTGAGAACAGGACGTCCACATTGATTTGATCAGGTTTGTTACAGGATATGTTTGAAATGTGATTAAAATGATTCTTTCATTGACACAACATCTAGTTTTCTAACTGTGCAGAGCCTTTCAAGCAGTACGGTGAAATAATGTCCATAAGAACATCTCCTACCCCACCTTTAAACTGCAACTCAATGAAGCAAAATGGGAAACCAGCGATGTGACTTTCCATGAATGAAAACCAAACTGTTGGGGATCTGAAGGCTTTCATGACAAAACTCTTACATGAGATATGCTCTAACCTTTCAGATGAACCTCCAACATTTCAAATGAACCGTGTGGCAGTGGCCCTACTTTACTTCTACATGACAGCTCCTTCACCCGTGGCCATGCTAGTGTTTCTCTCAGAACTTCAGGCTTATTTAGAGCCGCTGAGTTTTAAACTCAGCAGGTGTTTTTCTCTTTCTCACCACCCTTAAAGGCTACAGTCTGACTGTTAAGACTAAAAATGTGCTGAAAGCTTGATTCTAGAATCTGACCCACTTGACTGAGATTTACTTTGATGCTCAGAAATGATCTTGTAAAAAGTGCGTCGCACAAGAGAATCGGGTTTCACGTTGCACTATCCAGTGTTCACAGCACTCATTTTCATACATGTGCAAATATGTGCAAGCTAATTTTTCAGTTTGGATTTTTACAAGCAACACTAAGTTTAGCCATGCAAAGTGTGTCTCGTTTCCTTTTAATTATCTGTGAATATTTTAGCGGGGTGTGGTAAAGTTTCATGGACACAAAAGGGCGACAAACCGTCCTGGTGCTGCAGAGCAACCACTGGGTGGGCTCCCAGTCCTCGAGCTGCTCCCAAACCTCATGCTAAATGTCTACATGCATAGGCGTCATTTTAACCGGGGACGCCGGGGACATGTCCCCGGCAAAATTTGTGATTGGCAGCTGTGTCCCCCCCACTTTAAAAAAAAGCCTGCTGATGAGGATTTTTGTTTTACCAGCTCAGATCTTATACCAGGGGTCGGCAACCTGTTCCCATCAAAGAGCCATTATTACCCGTTTCCCACAGTAAAGAAAACACTGGGAGCCACAGCGGCCGCAGCGCTGTGGGCGGGGCCTACCCTCAGACAGCAGAGCGCTGCTCACAACATGACAGCAGCAGCTACCGGTCGCTCGCATGGGCGTCGCACCCGTGGGGGATTCAACACCCACACTTTTCCAGCTGTTTTGCTCACCTCCACACCAGTCTGGTTTCTTTACGTCGCACTCACTCTGTTTGCCTCATCTCCTTCTTCACCTCCCGCTTCTGACAGCCGATGTCGGGTTTCCAGGAGAGCAGGAGAGGGAGGGACGGAAGAGCTCGACTGAATTCATAATTTTACATCTTGACATTAGCTGTACAAAGTCTGAGTTTGATAAAGTGAAGAACAACAATTTGCAGAGGTTTACAACAGGCGCGGCGCCAGGTTTTCATTTTTGGGTGGGCCACGGTAATTCTGGACGGACCTTAATAAGCAGCGACTTCAGTGAAGCAGGCAGGTCGCGCTAGAAAATTTAGTTTAAAAAGATGTCATAAATGTGTTCCCCCGTCATTTTTATTTATAAAATATGAAGTAAAAACTCACAATTTAATTTTCATTCATTTGTCATTAATAGTTAGTCTACACCCGTGCGTTAAGTGGACCATCTTCCAGTAAAAGCAAAGCATCCAGCCCACCTCTCCAAATGCGTAAAATGTGCATCAGCCGCTAGTTAGGTGCGCCGCGTGCACTGTCAGCCCAGACAAGAGCAGAGCAAATAGAGAAAGAATAGAGGATAATTGTGTCTGGATGTGGATGGAGATTACATTTTACAGCAGCCTGATCATCATTTAAATACGTAAACCATCACCTGTCTTCTAGTCCATGCTATCAGCATTATTTTAGTTGGTTTGTGTGTGTGTGTGTGTGTGTGTGTGTGTGTGTGTGTGTGTGTGTGTGTGTGTGTGTGTGTGTGTGTGTGTGTGTGTGTTTTCCACTTCAAACACTGGTCTAACCAACCAGACCAGCGTGTCCAGTAACATATTAATGTTAGAATTAAACAGTTTCACTTCATGTAGGCTAGGAACGTTTCACCTGCCGTGGCCCGACCGCTTCTGCTCCACATAAACTTTTTGCGTGATCAAATGTCTCTACGCATCATGCGTCTCCATATTAGAGACGGGAACAAGCGCTGTTCAGCCAAAGTTTCATAATTTCATAAAAAGAACATTTTTCCAGGTGACACATCCCTCAGAGAGACCGGGTTTCCAGAACGCTTCAGTGGGAGGAAATCGTATCACATGCACCGGGGTTCTGCGCTGCGAATCCCTCTACAGATCTTCAGCCCACTGTCCACCGTGGGCGCGCCGAGCCGCACTGAACACAGTGTCCAGTATAAAGCTCTGATGTTCTGATGGGAATCAAGTTACCTCTGCGATGTGCGTATTAAAATGTCAGCTCATCCATGCGCATCAGTGTGCGTCGGGGTAATTCTTTCAAAACAACCAACATCCTTGAGTTTATCCGTCAATATGTGGCAAGATGGAGAAATGAGGGCCCGGGCGGGATTCGATCCCCAGACTACCGGGTGAGAGTCATATGCTCTAATCAGTCAGCCAAAGGGACATTCCGTTGGCCATTTAGCCAGGGCGCATGATCTATCGGGACACTGTGACAGGACACTCACACTGCCACACCTGATTATGAAACTTTGGCTGAATAGCGCTTGTTCCTGTCTCCAATGTGGCGACGCATCCAGGAACTTGTCTGAGGAGAAGCCCAGAATCTGACATCCTTCAGCTCAGGAAGCGCCTATGATTACGCACAAGCGTGACGCGTCAACCCGGTCTCACAGTAAGACCGGGTTGGACCTGTTCAGGTTTACGCAGACAATCTTTACATTTAGAATTGGCATACAGATGTAAAATTAATGCAGTAAAATATAAAGCTTTTTATTTAAATATCCATTCATTATTTTACAAGCACAGAGAGCCGCATCAGATGGATGGAAGAGCCGCCGACACCTACTTTATTGACCCCAGCAATTTTTAAACCCCACTCAAGTGTATGGTTATTGTCCCCAGCAATTCTGAAAACAAACTGACGCCCTTGTCTACATGTCCCACATTGTCTCACTCACAGGGACATTAGGCAGATCCTTTATGATAATCAGAGATCACTAAAAAGGATGATGTGGAAAACATTGCAGATCAGATGCCGTATTCCAAACATTTACCTTGCAACGAGAAGGACAAAAGCAGGAGGATGTGAATTATAGGCTACATAAACAAAGGTTTTCTTTGTGTTAGAAATTTTACTAGCAAATTAGTTAATCTGGCCTTTGGGGACTAATAGAAACTGGTTAAAAACACTTTTTGTACTTTTAAGTAGGTAAGTAAGTAAGTACATTTTATTTATATAGCACTTATCACAGACATAGAATCACAAAGAGCTTCACATAGATCAAAACAAAATAAAACAAAGTCATAAAATCACGATGATCTCAAAACAGAATCAGACTAACATCAGAAAAAATAAAGTCATAAAATTATTAATTTATATAACCAGATGAAAGATTAAAATTTTGAGTTAAAAATAAGAACATAAAAGGGTTAGTTAAAAGCAGCTTTAAATAAAAGGGTCTTTAGCTGTTTTATAAAAGTGTCCAGACTGTCAACGCTGCGTAAGGATAAAGGAAGATCATTCCAGAGTTGAGGTGCAACAGTCTGGAAGGAGCGATCACCTCGACTTTTATATCTGGTCTTTGGAACTTCTAGAAGGTTCTGGTGTGTGGACCTGAGGGCTCGGGTTGAAGCATAAGGCTTTAACAGTTCAGTAGTATAGGGAGGAGCTTGACCATGTAGACTCTACATTGTAGAGCTTTGAAAGTTATAATCAGGATTCTAAAATGAACTCTAAAGTTACGGGTAACCAGTGCAGAGACGTCAGAATAGGAGTGATGTGAGCTCTTCTGTTTGCTCCAGTTAGGAGCCTCGCTGCAGAGTTCTGGACCAAATGAAGGCGGTCAAGGGCTTTTTGTTAAAACGTGTGGAGTGTGTTACAGTAATCTAGATGGGAGGACATAAAAGCATTAATAACCATTTCAAGTTCATGTTTGGACACCAACCTTCGCAGTTTGGAGATAATTCTTAAATGATAAAAACTGTTTAGGACCACCGTGTTTGAGTGGCCTTTAAGAAACATTGATTGGTCAAAAGCAACACCCAAATTTCTTAAGTTTGACTTGATGGCAGAAGATAAATTACCAAGTTTAAGACTAATCAGGGGAACCATGCTCTTAGGGGCAATGATCAGACATTCAGTCTTTTCAGAGTTTAACTGAAGGAAGTTTTCTTCTAGCCAGCTGGTGATAGCTGATTTAAAAGAATTGCTTGGTGAACGTACATCACAACGTAATTAAAATCGATATTTCTAAAACAAACTTCCATAAGACAATAAGGATTAACAATATCTGAGCCCCAAATGGGGAAAAATACAAATAAAAGGCAAATGTTCTTTCCTATGCACACTGGACACTGTTTTGGCTACAACACAGATTATTGTGTGAGCTCAAGATACTACCTTGACTTGAGAAAGAAATCTCTTCTCACATGTCCAGGGCCCCTGTATTGTAAAAATCCCTAATCTAAACTGTTAAAATAGCTTTTGAATAAGTAACAATTGTCACACATCATAGAAGAAAACAACAAGTAATCTGGAAACACTTGAGTTATTTAAACCTCTGACAGAAAAATCCAAGTGGATGATGGCCAAACACACCCAGAGATATTTTGGAAGAATTACTTCCTTCTATTTCAAACATTTCCCTTCAATCTTTTGAAGCCCCTCTCCTCTGCACCTCAGTAAATCTGTTGAATGAAACCTGCCTTTGCTCCAGTGAAGCTCTCATTATGGTGTTTTAATAGAATTAATCTGGGAAACCCTGGGGTCAAATGTCAACGTGAGGACCTAACACACAGCAGCTGTCACAGGGGTCAGACAGTGATTAAAACCAGAGGAGTCAAACATCCTCAGGTCCTCGACCTTTCTAAGTGGACAACCTGGAAACTACATCTGGCACTAAACCCAAGTGGAAAGCGTCATCTGTCACGGGAGGAGAGAGGAGCTGAGTGTTTGCTCCCATCTCTGATGCTTTAATATGACTGTGAACTTGGAAAAGTCCTCCAGTAACAAATCCTATCCCACGACTCCCCCGTGGCTGTGTGAGGTGCAAGCTTTTTGGATTACAAAAAAATAAATCTTTTTGAAACAGAATCTAATCCTTCCTCTTGTATTTGCTGCAACTGTAAATTCTGCCCTGATTACGTTCTTTCTCAGTGTGTGAAACCGAAGAAAGACATGGCCTGGTTGATGTGGCCAGAGGGTGAAACGGGGTTTGTTAGCAGCCCGGGAGCCCGCTCCACATGTGGTTACGCAGCGGCTGGGGGTGTCTGGGTGAGGAGGAGGGCATGTCACTCTTTGCAGTTCACCAAGTTTATGCAGACTTAAAGTGTATAATCAGAGAGATATGGCTGGGTTAGGGTGTTGTGGTCACCATGGAGACAGCTGTTGTTCATGTGGGAAATTGTATAGAAATTCTGTCGAACTTCTTGTGGTGCAGATTCTAAAAGTGACACCCCACCCAAAAATGCAAAGTGGAATCCTTTTGTGAAACAGGCAGCACACTCAGCTTACATCCACAGCATCTCTCATCCACATGAGTTTGATATCCTGATGAAGTTCTCATCAGATCCACTTTATCGCTACACATCTGGAGCTCCTTTCAGGAGAAAACTCTGGTGCTGCTCTACATGCTTTGTCCCAAAACTTGGCAAGAGTAAAGAAATATGCCTAACCATATTAGAACACAGAAGCAAAGACCAAAGCGAGCAAGATTCCTGTGGGTGACTGCATAATTTAATTCACTATGCACATTAGAAGCCAGGGAGGATGATTTACATGCACGCTAGAAGTGACTTGGGCCCTGGAGAAATAGACTAACATGCTCTGCTCAAGAGTCCCTTGAAAAAGATCTGAAAAGCCTTACCACCATCTTCCTTTTTAGATGCCTCTCACAAAAAAATAGGAAAATTAAAACCTTCCTTGGGTCCTAGGGACACTTACGGTCCACGTGTGGTTACCTCGGATTTGTTGCTCCTTCCTATTCTAATGTAAAGTCCTGCAGAGCCCACTGATTATGGCCAGAGATTATTCCCCACAATACAAGGAGGCATCAAGTGGGGAGGTCTGCCGTTGTTTTGGTGTCTCTTCCTGTTTGACCCCAAAACAAAACAGATCCTCAGCTCCTACGGGACCTGCATGTCTACAGAAACTAAACTGGAAAAACTGCTGAGGGGTTTCTGTCTGCAGTTACCATCGAATGTCAGAAATATCACAAAATGTAGCAAGCTGTCATAAATACTACTACTACTACTACTACTACTACTAATAATAATAATAATAATAATAATAAAACTTAATTTGTATAATGCCGTCTAACAAACCACTGCACTGTGAAGAGCAACAGACACAGAATGACATTATACAGCAATAAAAAATGCATGCCATAAGATAAAATTAGCGTAAAGCGTTCTCTAAAAGAGTTCCTAACAAAAAGTATCAAGAATCACTAAAAACATGTTTAAGATAATTCCTGTTATTCCATGTTTCTGTGTGATAAATGCCCTGAGACATGAGCACACTTTCAGTTTGCAGGACAAGAATGAAGCCAGAAACATTCATGCTGGACAATAAGTTCTTGTCCTGACTGCAAGCATGCATGCACACACACACACACACACACACACACACACACTGAACTTGACCTGCTTCAACAGCAGCTGCTAGAAAGGAAGCGTGTGTTGCACCGACCAAGTAAGCAGACTTTTTTTTTCTTTCCAGGTTATAAATAAAAATTTCAAATCTTGGAGCCTCCAGAAAGATCAAACAGAACTGTGTCCATGCAAAGATGCTGTTTGAGTTTGTCTTATTTTAACAAGTGTGTATAAGCACAAGCAGAGTTTTACCTTAGCACATGTTCCATCACCTCTCCTGCAGTAAACCCTAACAGCAGTTTCTTTCATCTCCTGTCCTCCTCCCTTAGACACCTGCAGCGTGCACGGAGCAAGGCAAACTGCGACCCAGCACAAACATACCTTGTCTTTTCACAGGGAGGCAAGTGATAAAAATCACCCCACAATGTGTGAACAATGACAGTAGTAACAAGGACCGTGATTCAATATTTATCTTCTGTTTCTCCATAAGGTCTAATTTCCCTCTGGGATTAATAAAGTATCTTTGAATTGAATTTGAATTGTTAAGGTCATGTGTGCTTCTGCAGAGCTGAAAACCCTCTGAGTTCCTGACCCATCCTAAAAGTTCAGGTTTGTAAGTTTTGATAGAATAAGGCTCGTAAAGGCCTGTGAAGTTTGAGCTTAATTTGTTTTCTCATATCTACAATATAAGATTAAGCTCTAAACTTACAAACATTTGTTTAAATTCAAATTTTGATTCTAACTAAAAGGTTTACAGGGAAATATTAAAAGGAGGACTAACACTGAAAACAGTTCCTGTTGAGAAGCACTGCCACCATGTTTGTGTTGTTGGAGGGAAGGTCTGAGGCACCTTAACTTGCAAAAATTCACTTTACTTTAAAGCAGTTTAATATTTTCACGCACCTAAAATTCTCTGATCTGACTAATTTAATCTCAAATGAGACAAAATGTCTCACTGCTTTTGTCCAGAAATATCTGCGTTTTCATGTGATTTTTCCCGCGAAAAGGAGTTCTGTTCAGTTATGAGAAGTTAATTAATGCCCTCTCACAGATGATAACCTAAAAGAATATTATTTAATCTCAGAACACGTTTCAGTCATTATATTTCAGTGTTTTATTGTTTCATCTCTGGGCCTGGTTCTATGCCAAACGAATACAACCTTGAACTAATTCTGCTTGTGCGCAGTAACATTAAGAGAGCGGGTTCCACTGCAGAAAACAGTGAAATAACATGCAAAAGAAAATCATTATAATAACAGATCCCACACTAAGCCCTCGGCCAATGAGGAGGAAGTGCTGATCCTCCTCAGCCAATCATAGGCGGAAGGTGGGGAGACTCATTTAAAAGTCCAACTCAAGTTGCAGTAACTTGTACTTCCTCAGCTCATTTAGTGAATCACAGCTTCGGCCGCCGCTCTTCTAATGGCAGCTTAGACCAAACAAGACAAACAGGAAAACAGCGGACCCAACTGGCTCAAGGATTTTTCCCTGTGGCGCACCGTGCGTAAAAGGCGCAGTGACTCTTGCTGCGCGCTCGATTCTCCTGAGGACTTTTCGTTTAATAAAAAAAAAAACGGATATTGATCTCTGCTGGACTGAACAAATTATGTTAAAAATGACCGAAGAGCACGACAAGTGTGTGACCGAGCAGCCGTGCAGCCCATCAGGCACGAACAGCTCCATGTCCCAGGACGAGTCTGACTCTGATGCGCCGTCCTCACCGACGGGCTCCGACGGGCACGGATCTCTACTTGCCAGTTTGAGCAAGAAACTGGACTCCGAGGACGATGAGCGGTTTCCAGCCTGCATCCGGGACGCGGTGTCTCAGGTCCTCAAGGGGTATGACTGGTCTTTGGTTCCCATGCCAGTGAGAGGGAACGGATCTATGAAGAATAAACCTCACGTGAAGAGACCTATGAATGCGTTCATGGTGTGGGCGCAGGCGGCCCGCAGAAAGCTGGCCGATCAGTACCCGCACCTGCACAACGCAGAACTGAGCAAGACGCTGGGCAAACTCTGGCGGTAAGAACATTTAAACCGTGAAATGTTTTTGTAAGAAGGCATCACAGAAAAATAACTGCAGACATTTAGAGCTGATTTTGTTTAAATACCTTTAAAAAACGGTTCTTGGAAAACTGTTCAAAGAACCTGTTTTTACTTTTGAGTCGATGAAACCCAACAATAAGCTTTACTAAATGTTATTTTTGCAAATCTTAACAACGATTTTAAGACTCTGAACATTTCCTCCACAACAGTTTGCTTTCAGAGAGCGAGAAGAGACCGTTTGTAGATGAAGCAGAGAGACTCCGAGTTCAGCACAAAAAAGACCATCCAGACTACAAGTACCAACCCCGGAGGAGGAAGAACGTGAAGCCAGGCCAGAGCGACTCTGACTCAGGGGCTGAACTGGCACATCATATGTATAAAGCAGAGCCAGGAATGGGAGGACTGGCAGGGATGTCTGATGGACATCACCACCCTGATCATGCAGGTAGCTTTACACCCCCCCACCCCACCCTAAAAAGGCTGAAGTTCAACAGCTTTGGAGGTCTCGGTTGAATCTGTTACTTATTTCTATTGTTTTCTTTTTAGGGCAGCCACATGGACCACCTACACCCCCCACAACCCCCAAAACTGACCTGCACCATGGAGTGAAGCAGGATCTGAAGCATGAAGGTCGTCGTCTCATTGACAGCAGCAGGCAAAACATTGACTTCAGCAACGTTGACATCTCTGAGCTCAGCACTGATGTCATCAGCAACATGGAGACCTTCGACGTCCACGAGTTTGACCAGTATCTGCCACTGAACGGCCACGCCTCAGCCTCCTCTGACCACAGTCATGGGACGGCTCCTGGGCCCAGTGGCTCCTATGCTTCGTCCTACAGCCATGCAGGCAGCAACGGATCATCCTGGAGCAGAAAGTGTGCCGTCTCCTCGTCCTCTCCCTCCTCCAGCGAGGTCAGCCAGCACCGTCTCCATATAAAAACGGAGCAGCTCAGCCCCAGCCACTACAGCGAGCACTCCCATGGGTCACCATCACATTCTGATTACAGCTCCTACAGCAGTCAGGCCTGTCCCACCTCAGCCACATCAGTTGCCTCGGCCTCTTTCTCCAGCTCCCAGTGTGACTATACTGACCTCCAGAGCTCTAACTATTACAACCCTTACTCTGGCTACCCCTCCAGCCTCTACCAGTACCCCTACTTCCACTCATCCAGACGGCCCTACAGCAGCCCCATCCTCAACAGTCTGTCCATGGCTCCGGCCCACAGCCCCACCGCTTCCAGCTGGGAACAGCCCGTCTACACCACTCTGTCCCGGCCTTAATGGGAACCAGTTTGCACCAGAGACTCATTCAGTTTGATGCACTACTTATGAAGGACACCAAGCCAAGGTGGAGGGGGGCTAGTAGGCTAACTGTTACTATCCTGAACACACACACACACACAAGGAAAAAGTGCCTGCTGATTTTATACATAGTTCTATTATTGATGCGCTTTTACAGACTTTTTACACAAAGACTAATTTTGTTTTTAAGTGAGCCAAACTCCTCCATGAGGACGCATCGCCGACATCCCGTACATACTCTTTATTTCTTTTCCGTTCAAACTTGTTTATGCACAACAGAGTGGAGGAAAAAGAAGGTTTGGCCCAAACACACACACACACACACACACGCACACACACACACACACACACACACACACACACACACACACGTACGCGCGCGCACGCACGCACACACACACAGGATCTGTCATGTGAACTTGCAGCAGGATTGCTGGCCAGAGGAATATTGCAGCACACTATTTGCATCAATGGTTCCGGCTCTGATTCTAGTGTCTTACTACGTATTTATGTTCATGGATTATGAAGTTTTCTTTCAGTAGATTAAACTTGTGGGTTTTGGTTATTTTAGAGTACTGTTTTTCTGACTTGATGAGAGGAAGAGGGTAAACGGAGTGGAGCAAAGTTCAGAGCAGGTTTTGATTTTTAAATATTCCAGTTTTCAGAAACAAATCCATTCCAAGTTTCTATCAAACAGACAGGACCAACAGACTCGCAGAGGACAGAACAGGTGTCTGAAATCCACGCTGGGCAAATTGCGATTAGTCATGATCCGGGCTTAAAGGAACTGGGGTAAAATAACACCACATGCTGAGTGACACGTCAGCTGGACCTCCTGTACATGTCCATGAAAAACACAAGAATATGTGAACGTGTGAGCATTCGTGTGTGTCACCGTGGAGAGGTAACATGCAGATGCATGCATGAGATGTTTTTCTATGCTCATCAAATGACGCTCAATTTTTTTAAAGTTTTTATTTCCTTAAAACGTTATCCAACTGTTTGAATTGAACTGAGTGTGTGCCCATATTTATTTCCCCAACCATCAAAGTGCCAACTCTCTGCTGCAGTCTTATCAGAAAAAAGATTTTGTGCCTTCTAATGTTTATTGTCAGTATTTGAAAATGGACTCTTCACTAACTTCAGGCTGCACGCAATCCAGACCCTCTGACAGTTAACTCGTGCCCTTAACCTGACTTCATTCCTGACAGCGTTGTTCTGTAACACGTTTCAAACAAGAATGCTCCGGTTTTATCCACAAACCTGTGTTATGTATATCATTTTTGGTGTATGACTTAAAGAATAGGAAAAGGCTGTGAAAAAGGTTGTTTTTCTGGCTTAGTTTCACTCGCACATGCACAGCTAACTCACCCGCTGGCCGTTCTTTTTTAATAAAAAAATACCTGTCTTGTATTTTTGTTTTTCCGTCCTTTGATTCTCTGAGAAATGCTCGAACAAGAGCAGTCATCGCCTCTCATCTCTACTAGGTTTGCTTTCTGAATCTTTTCAGCTTTTATCACTCACATTGGGCGTTTACTATAAGCTTCTCAGCGTTTCTATTAAACTTGTCAGTTTAAGATTTTGTTGAAAAGCCCAACGTGAAAGGAATGAGTGAGGAGAGATCCTCTCTCCTCTGGTCCAGAACGCCCATATTGGCTCTGGTATGCATGCCAATCCACCGTCCCAGACCAGTCCAGGGAGAAGCCAAGTGCCAGGGCCGCGCTGCTGAATTTTAATGATTCATTATGCTGTGGAGGGGCCCCGTTGTGTCCCTTTATCCGGAGAGCCAGAAAGGAATTAATTGGACAGAAAATGGAAGGGCAAGGGTAACTGACGAGCCATTAAGAGGGTTCTGAATGGATGATTAGATGCACATAGAGGGGGAGGACACACACACACACACACACACACTCATCCCTGTCGCTGTCTCATATAACAATCCACAAAACAAGAAAAAAATCAACAAAAAACAAGAAAAACAACCACAATGACCACCAAACTGAAATGCAGAAATAATACCAGCGCTCATAATCTGAAGATAATAAAAGAAGATAATACCACAGCAGATGGGGTGTGGGTGGCTCAAGAACGACTTGTTGTTTTTCTTCCCTCAAACTCTTTTTTTTTCCACAAGTGTTTGCCAAATACTTTCAGGAGGAACTCTTTCGAAAGAACAGGAGTGAATAAAAGTGATGCAAAAAGGCTCTTCAGGGTGCTTGGGTCTTGTTTCTTTGGAACTCATCCACAGTTTCTCATTTGGACTCCTGGAAGCTCAGTGAAAGAAAACAGAACAAAAACTACATATCAGAGATGTTTATTCAATGCACAACACGTGAAAGAAAAATCTGTTGAGAAATTTTATTTTTTTTTTTACTTTGCTTTAGAATTTTTCAGGATACTAAAACAAAATTTCACACTGAGTAGATCTAACAGTTGTTTAGAGGCCCTGCTACAGTCTAGCTGTCCAAAGTTGTCCTCTGAGAATGTTACTGAAAAAAGAAAACGGGCTAAATCCACCTGACCACGTCCCGTTAACCTGGTAGCGTCTCATCCCGTCTAATGAGCCCGGCTGACTCAGGGCAGGTTTTGTTGAGCAGCGGGGAATCTGGGATCTGTGAAACCCAAGGAATGCGAGGTTGATCTGCAAGTGAAATGAAGAGGGCACGAACCACAATTATTGCCTGCTGCTGAGTCTATCTCAGCTCTTTAAGCTTGATGCTCTGAGGTTTTTCTTTCAGCCAGTGTCTTATACTGACCAGATTGTCTGCTCCAGTAAATAGGTAAGAGAGAATAATCTAATCTGGCCTGTTTTGCAGATTCATTTATCACATTTTTTGTCATCTACGGCGGCTTACACTCCTTCACTGTGACAAAATGAAATGCTGACTTGCACACTTGAAACAAATGTTTTCTGCATCAGAACATTTTAATGTAAATTTTGCGACTGTTGATTGTTTGCACGTGTTAGGACAAAGTGAAAATGTCTTGCAGAAGCAACATCTGAAAGAACCCCCCCCAGCTTCACCCCTTTACCCTTTTGTTTGCCACGGTAAACATGGCCAGACTATTTTTTTCCCCAACTAAATTTGACTAAATGGCTTCCTGTAGCCCGTGTAGTTTTTTTTTATCCTCAGTTCTTTTTTTGGTAAATTATAAACAAAGCCAGACTAAACAAGGAGCAGACAGAACAACTCCTCATGGACCGGACCAATCACCACGTCACTGATGCACAAAGGTCACGACATGCAGGAAGCATTTCCACCGCCGTCTCCTGTGAGGACATTAAAAGAAATGTTTCTTCAGTTACCTGAAGTTAGACATGTTTTCTGACACATCAGTGAAGAAGCCTTCTGTTTGGATTTATTGGTGTTTTCAGGAAATTCAGAAAGGATCAACAGTTAAAGCGTTTGGAAAACTTTGTTTTTATAAAACATTAAATTTTACATTTTATCAGATTTGAATTAAAAAAAAGAAGAATAAAATCCATTCTAGAGGAATTATTAAAATCCCAGTGTAATCTCAGTTATTTTAGTTGTTTATATAAAATTATTTGTTTGACTTTTACCAGCCAGATGGGAGGCATTACTGCACCGCAGAAGGTCAGGGTACTTTTTCTGCTTTCAGAAACTTTATTATAAATTCTTTATTTACTAAAGAGCACATCTGAATCCCTGTGAAACAAAATGGAATAAAATCTTTTGGTCAACAAACACTACAACTGGCTTTGTTTGCTGTGTAAAATGATAACAAGTGAAATAGCTCACCACAGGTGGAGTGTTCTTTATTTTTTCTTTAAAAGAAAGTGAGAAAAAAAAACACTTTGACATCTGGTGATTTTCAGTTCCCTGAACAGTTGTCCACAGTCTTTCACGTTCTTTTTTCATTTGTTCTCTCCTTTTCACTTTTGTTGGCACATCTTGATTGTGAATGGGGTGGCAGCATAGCTGCTCATCTTATTTCCACAGCTTTAGGACTTGTTGATTAGGAACCAAGGCTGTGTTTTCATTGTCACGGCTTTCTACTTTTGTTGAACTCTGGCATCCTTCCATAATCGTGCACTTTGTGCATCTTTAGGTGAAAGGAGTTCATTTCCAGCCTTTCTTCCTGCTGAAGCCGTTTTGTTATCCCCTTCAATAATCAAGATGTGTAGAAACAAATACATTTCAAAGACCAAGATTCTGCTTCTGCAGGCATTATAAAGTATATATGTCATTTAAAAGCCATTAAAACCATAAATATGAATATTTACACATTTTGAATTCTAAATCAGTGGAAACCAGCACACTCTAGACATAAACAGATTCATTTTGAATTATGTAAAGGATGGAATCTCTCATGGCTGATGTCATTAAGAGCAATGAATTAGTATTACAGACTTTCACACACACACACACACACACACACACACACACACACACACACACACACACACACACACACACACACACACACGCACGCGCGCACACACACACACACATGCATGCACACATGCACACACACTGAACTCCTTTGTAGCCAATGAGACAGAAAAGTATGAGGTTCCGAATGTGCCAAAAATGTGTCTATGTATTGTCTCAGTCTGTCGTTACTCTCTGTTGTCTCGTGCTGTTGTCACGTGCTGTTGTCTGGTGCTGTTGTCACGTGCTGTTGTCTGGTGCTGTTGTCTGGTGCTGTTGTCTGGTGCTGTTGTCTGGTGCTGTTGTCTGGTGCTGTTGTCACGTGCTGTTGTCTGGTGCTGTTGTCTGGTGCTGTTGTCTGGTGCTGTTGTCTGGTGCTGTTGTCTGGTGCTGTTGTCACGTGCTGTTGTCTGGTGCTGTTGTCTGGTGCTGTTGTCTGGTGCTGTTGTCTGGTGCTGTTGTCACGTGCTGTTGTCTGGTGCTGTTGTCACGTGCTGTTGTCTGGTGCTGTTGTCACGTGCTGTTGTCTGGTGCTGTTGTCTGGTGCTGTTGTCTGGTGCTGTTGTCTGGTGCTGTTGTCACGTGCTGTTGTCACGTGCTGTTGTCTGGTGCTGTTGTCACGTGCTGTTGTCTCAGTCTGTCGTTACTTAGACACATATAAATACATAGACATAGACACATATAAATACATAGACACATATAAATACATAGACATAGACACATATAAATACATAGACATAGACACATTTAAATACATAGACATAGACACATATAAATACATAGACACACATTACAGCAACGCAGTGCAGTGTGCGTACAAATACATAGAGACGCACAGAAATACATAGACACATTTTTGGCACATTCGGAACCTCATAGAAAAGAGATGGAGACAGAGCCAGCAGCATGTAGAGTCCTGCATAAGCCTGGAATTTCAAGTGTGGGATGCACATTTGCCACAAAATGCTCCTGATGAACGAAAGAAAAGGAGGTAGAGATATTTAGATGGAAGGGAAAGAGTTTTGAGAGCCTGGACCTGAAATAAACAAGCAGAAGCCTGGAAAGTCTCAGGTAGCAAGACAAAAAAGGTATTCTCTCTCTGTGTGTGTGTGTGTGTGTGTGTGTGTGTGTGTGTGTGTGTGTGTGTGTGTGTGTGTGTGTGTGTGTGTGTGTGTGTGTGTGTGTGTGTGTGTGTGTGTGTGTGTGTGTGTGTGTGTATACGTATGTGTGTGTATTTATGTGTGTGTGTGTGTGTGTGTGCGCGCGCGTGTGCATGTGTGTGTGTGTGAGTGCATGTGTGTGAGTGCGTGTGTGCACGCATGTGCATGCGTGTACATGTGTGTGTGTGTGTGTGTGTGCATGCCTGTGTGTGCATGTGCACATGTGTGTGTGCGTGTGCGAGCACGCATGTGTGTATGTGTATGCGCGTGTGCATGTGTGTGTGTGTGTGTGAGTGCATGTGTGTATGTGTGCGTGCGTGTATATGCGTGTGTGCATGCCTGTGTGTGCATGTGCGCATGTGTGTGTGCGTGTGCGAGCGCGCATGTGTGTGTGTGTGTGTGTGTGCGTGTTTGCAGAGCTGCTTGGCAGAACGTACAGCAGGGACAGCAGGCCCAGAGTTTTAAATGTCACTTGGTGCTGGCAGAGTCGTGTGTGAGAGTGCACTCAGTGGGAGCACCGAGTCTTGTTGCCCAGCACAACATGGTGATTCAGACACAACAGCAGAGCCCATCAGAACCCACTTACCCTCCTGGTGCACAAACGTCCCTCGAGAAGTCCGTTTTTACAAGGCCATGGAGCATTCCACCATGAGGAAAGCATTTCTGGGATGCTGCACTTTTTCTGCTTTCAGAGCCATGTCGAATCACAAAGTACACCGCAACATATTAGGTGACCATCGCAATATTGATTTAATACACACATGATCAGCAACACATGTCCTTCCTCTCACACTTGATAGCGTTTGTGGTATGATGAAGAGCAGGGTGGAGAGCGAGGGGGAGGATAAGGAAGAGTTTATTCTCCCATGTGGTTTTGGCCCATTCTGATGGGCTTGGAGGCTGGCCAGTCTTCCCCTGGGTTAGCCTTTGATATGGATGGGATTCATTATGTAACTGAATCTATTGTCAAAGAATGAAACAATACGGGGCCAATAGCAAGGTGTGCTGCATTTAAACAACTGGGTGAAAGAGCTTTTACGTTCTACTTCACAGTTTTACTCGTTGAGAGTTTGTCTCCAAATTTGTCCATTCTTGATCAAATTAAACAGTAATTTGTTTGTGAAAACAACTTTCTTCTTATTTGTTGCACTTCCATCTGCAGAGTCTGATCTAAGAATGGAGATGATTATCAGCATCTGAGAGCAACAAATGGACATCATCAAAGACAGTTTGATCTAAAATCAATGGAGAAACAGACCTCTTGATGGTGACTTCAAACAGCTTGACTCAAAACCAAATGCAGCTTAACAAGAACATGATTAGCTGCATTCAAAAGGATTATGGGAATCACAAATATCTGTTAACAGCGGTGGTGATGCCTGATTGATGTTGTGATTAGACATTTATTTCCTAAACGTGAGCTTTGTTGTTTTGGGGAGCT
>SSNQ01034257.1:355429-401562 GCA_006942095.1 Nothobranchius kuhntae
ATGTATAAACATTGTTTGGTTGCTGGATGAGTACAGCTCTCTTTGGATGTTGTGGCCTCTACCTACAGATGGAAAACTTGCCCATTAGGTCAGTAGCTACAAACAGGTAAACAAAACTGTTTCTGTGTTTAAAAAAGAACGAAAGAATGGAGGTCAGTAGCATCTTCTAAATTGTCACCAGCTGTGTGTCCAAACCTGGCAAAAATCCTTCCAAGTATGTCTTCCAAGCAAATCGACGAGGCTGTCCAAATTCAAAAGATACCCAAAATGCATCCTCAAATTCAACCTTGTTTTTCTCCAATTTCAAGGATAGGTCTTGTGTATCCTCATGTTGCATATTTGGTTTTTAAATATGTTTATGTTGTCAAAAATAAGAAGGAAATACTTGCAAACCACCCAGTGTTATAGGTCCAATATTTCATCATCTGCTACCAAAAGTTTAGTTTTAACTCCTTTTTAGCACCATCACAGTTATTAAGTGAAAAAACAAATGCTGAGGTAAGGCTGGGAAAAAATATGATGGCTAGAGCATCCAAATTTACAGCCGCTTGCTTCTGGTTAGCAGTCGTGGAAGGACCCGATCTCTACTGACCGGGGAGGACGAGTCCTCACAAGGATGCTACCCCAGGATTTGAACAAGTGTGTGGCTAAGTGTTTATTTATAAAACTATCCTGGATAGTGCTCTTTATTATTTATTCTATTTTATAACAACGAAACGCGGAAGTTAAAATCTCAACTATGGATGTTTGCACCTCAGGCCTGGAATAACTTGTAATCTGAGCTTCGAGAAAAAAAGTTGTTTAATCGGAGTTTAAAAAGTTGGTATCATCCTTCTTTACATTGTGTTTTTTTTCTGTGAGTGAAGCTTTATATATATATATATATATATATATATATATATATATATATATATATATATATATATATATATATATATATATATATATATTTATTTTATTTGTTTTTATTTTTTGTACTAATGTTGCTGCTAACTTGGCGGCATCTCACTTGTAAATGACATCCTTGATCTCAATGGTACTAGCCTGGTTAAATAAAGTTTAAAAAGTAAAAACGAATAAAAATGTAGCCCTGTGTTAAACTGTGGCCTGTGCATGTAGACTGGTTTGTTGCCTGATGACCTCTGAAGGTAGGTGCTAGCTCCCTGCTGTGCTGCACAGGAGCAAGCAGGCAAGAAAATAAAGGAACGGAAGAAATGTTGACAGAATGTAGTACACGCTCACCTATGAAATTAAAGACCTGCTTATAAGAAAAGCATTATAATTATCACTTTAGATATGCACTGACAACTTTATTATGTACACGACACATGACTCACACTTAGACACAACTCTTCTATTGATGTCATTGAATAATTTCTCCTTCTGAGATTATTCTTTTTCAGTCTAACAGATTAGAAAAGGTAATACTAAAATATAACAAAAAATGTGTTTCTCGTATTTACAACAAAGCCTAAATGCTTGTTTCACCACAGAAGGATGGATTACTTTAGTTTTAACTGAGCTGCAACACCACTGACAAAAGCAAGAATGGAAGCTGATGTGAAAAGTATCCAGGCTCTTAGCTAAATCACACTCTAGATTGTACAAGATGTGTTCTGAGTTTCATTGTTGGTGAAAAGACGAGCTCAGAGGGGGAGCAGGCAAGAAGTGGATGCAGGAGGATGAAGAAGACAAAAAAAGAGACACAACAGACAAAGACAACAGCTCCTTTGACTAATGTAAATGGAAAGTAATGCACTGCAAAAACACCCATCCAAGGCCTTGTTGTCATGGAGATGCAGTAGAAATAAATGAAGTAAACTCAGAAGACTCACAAGTAAAACCTTGCAACAACAGAAAGTTAATGAAGAATGCAAGCAACCTGTTTCTCCTACAGCCTCGATGATGTAATACTTTACAAAGCGCACTTGGATTTAGTTTTGTTAAATGATCAATAAGACGTCATATTCAAATTCAAAAATACTTTATTAATCCCAGAGGGAAATTGATCCACATAAATATGAATTATCAATATTATTGATCTTTTGAAATTTGATCTAAGACAAAACCAGGTCTTTTTTGGTAGTTCAGGGAAATCACACGTTCATAATAATGTGAGGCAGAGGCAAACATAGTTAAATTAATTTAATACTATATTTCTACTACTAATGACGACACAGAACAAATTATGATGAATGAGATTGAAACAAGATAACTGAGATGAATGAAATGATTAAATGTAAGCTTAGATGTTATGTAGCAAAACCTAATTGAGGCCCTGTCCACACGTAGCCGGGGATCTGCCAAAATGTAGATATTTTTCTACGTTTTGGCCTGTCATCCACACGAAAACAGAGTTTTTTCACACGAAAACGGATCTTTTTAAAAACTCCGGCCAAAGTGAAGATCTGCGTTTTCTCCGTTTTGGGTGTCTGCATGTGGACAGACAAAACCGGAGTTTTAAGGTCCGCAACGTCACTTTCCGCGACGAAAAAATGCTGACATCACGTGTGCGACCTGTGTTTACACTAGCCGACAGCATGGATGCCCTCAGAGCTGCACTCGCTTTATCAATTGTCCAAGCGCTTTCTGCTTGTTTGTTTTTGCAAGCGGAATTACTGCTCCATGCGGAAGATCACAGACGAAGGACGAGGTTAAGAACGGGGGAGTACTGCCGCCTACAGGTCTGGCATGTCCTTAACAACGTATTTATCCGGGTACGTGTGGACAGAGTTTTTTTTTTAAACAAGGTGGTGTGGATGCAAGTTTTTGGAGGGGCGGATATTCGTTTTTAAAAAACCCGGCTACGTGTGGACTAGGCCTAAGTGTCTTAGAAAACTGTGATGTCTGAGTTGTAAAATGAGTCTCACTCTATGGTTTAACACACTATCAACTAATAAAACCATCCCACGCCAGTTGTGAGGAGTCTACGAACCCTTGTTCGGTACACACAGGCTGCCACTGGTGTTGAGCAGTGTTGGGAACGTTACTTTAAAAAAGTAATTAGTTGTAGTTACTGATTACTTTGTCAAAAAAGTAACTCAGTTACTAACTGAGTTACAAGATCATAAAAGTAACTAATTACCAACAAAAATAACTACTTAGTTACTTTTTTCATTAAAGAATGCAAGAATTACTACAATAGTGAAATATAAATGACTAATGAATAGAACATAATACAATGTATGTCTAAATGTTTTTCTATAAACCTGAATAATTTAAATAAATAAGCACTTAACAGGAGGAACTACTAATAGGAACATTACACTAATCTAGACTATTAAAAGGTCACTGTGTGATATTTAACAAGACCCCAAATCAGCTAAAATTTATAATAGCAAATAGAAACACCTGTAAAGGTTCCTGAGCCTTTAAATGGTATCTCGGTCTAGTTAAATTACAGAAATAAATGCAATTTGCACAGTATTCTAATTTTTCCAGCTTCACATAATTGTGTGTTTTTAGCAGCATTTCTGTTGCTGGTAATCTAGTAACGGTTAAATAAATAAATAAAATCCTTTAAAATGACACTAGAAGAGGCACAAGCCTGATGGAGGACTTAAATGTACTAATGTGGGTCAGACCCAACCACAGAAGAGCTGAAGCTGGGTGGTAAACACACACAGGTAGTTCTGATAACACCTGAGCTCCATGACGTTTGAGACTGATGCATCAGTGTTACAGCGGAACTAAAGACATGATCAGAAACAGGTTACAGCTGGATGATCTAGGAAGGCAGAAGATCAGGACGTCTGAGTGGTGAACAGGTGAGCGGACCTTCGGGACGTCCCGCTGTCACGCTAAGAAGGGCACGGCTGCAGACCCGCAGATTCGCTGCTGCAGATTCCCACCTGCAGCAGCGAATCTGCGGGGGGTCTGCAGCCGTAGATATTCATCATGTCTTCCTCGTTCTTCACGGGCCGTGATGCTCTTGGATGAAAACATCTACCTCTTTAGCTCCTGATCAGCTGATGACAGCTTCAACACCGCGCTGCTTAACGCACGCGTTTCCTTATCAGTAACAAAAACGACGTTTTGATAAAATAAGACGTAATTAATTAGTTTGCTCGTTACTGAAAGAAATATTTTTTATTAACGCGGTTATTTTAAATGGCGTTATTCCCATCATTGCTTTGTTGTGTCTACAGCATGCAGATACTGAGAAGGTGAGGGTTTCCGCCCACCCGGCCAATCATCATCGTGTTTGTAAGTGTGTTACCGACACCTCTCTCTCCCTGGCTGCAGCTGAAGTGTGGCGGTCAGAAAGCCTCACTGCTGCTCAACGTTTGACAAGCACACAGTAACGCACAACCGTCAGTCCCCAGTAACGGTAACGGCGTTGCAACGGCGGGAAAAGTAATTAATTAGATTATTCCGTTACCTATAAAAGAACGCCGTTAGAAATGCTGTTATACTTAAACGGCGTTACTCCCAACACTGGTGTTGAGTTCTGTGGTATTTGGAGCCAGTAGCTCTACCCCACATACGAACCATCTGGACTGAGATACCTTCCAGGTGATTGCTGGAAGCTGGTGGAACAATTTATTTATTTGATATGGCCTATGATTAAAATCTGATGTTAGCCTAGATCTGGACAAGTGGGGGAGCAGAGGGAGGTGGAGTGTACAGTCGCTAAAGACGACTCTCCCTTGCCCTGCCTCCAACATGCCTCCATCTAAAAAGGTTATCCAGAGCTATGTCTGTAGTTATGCCGCTATAGGCTTAGACTGCTGGAGGATACACTGACCACTTTTCACACTCTACTACTTTCTTCTACAATCTGCTCTTTAACTGTAATATTTTCTGAAATTTCAGCTGTTAACTTTATTTACTCTCTAAGTGTTTATCTCCCCAGAAGAAGCTACAATGATGTTCTGCTGAGCTGTGGTGGCCTCATGGAGGGCGCCATCGTCTAGCACACTGCTGCTAACCACTCAATCATCCTCCCTCTCCTGATTATAACTTTTGTAATGTTAAAGAGTTACAATTTAATTAATGGCCTGTTTTACTTATTAAAACATATTAATCATTATATTGTGATTTCACAGATCGGTCACATGGTTATTATTGACTAACAGTTGTTTTGATTAGCTTTCACTGAAAATAGAGTTCTTGGGCTTTTAATAAAAGAAAAGAAAGCAGTCTTCATCTTTTGTCTTCATCGCTGGAATGTAAACAGTTTAGAAGTGAATGCATGACCTTGAGGCTGTTTCATGCACTCTGGCACTGTGTCAAAGGGACTGTGGAAAAGATTAAATAACCTTGGTTGAAATAGCTCCTTCATCACATTACACATTTTACTTTCCTTGACGTTGGATGTGCTACTGCTAGTTTACCTGTTTAATTATAGATTCACTTGGATAAATACAATAAAATTTATCTCTCACCAAATAGAACATTTACTAAGAAATCACAATGTAACCATAGACACATTGATTGGTGTGTGTGTGTGTGTGTGTGTGTGTGTGTGTGTGTGTGTGTGTGTGTGTGTGTGTGTGTGTGTGTGTGTGTGTGTGTGTGTGTGTGTGTGTGTGTGTGTGTGTGTGTGTGTGTGTGTGTGTGTGTGTGTGTGTGTGTGTGTGTGCCTGCTCGGTCTTCTCCATCCCCAGTGAGTCGTGGAGGATGGCTGCTTATACTGAGCCAGGATTCTCTGGAGGTTTCTTCCTGTTAAAAGGGAGTTTTCCTCTCCACTGTCGCTTTATGCTTGCTTAGTATGAGACTCCCACCAGGCTTCCTGCATTGGCTGCTGGGGCTACTTTCAGCAGTTTGTGTTGCTATTTGATGCTATTCAAACTATATCAAGCGTTTTTTTCTGTTTCTGAAGGATGTTGGACTATTTTCCAGGCTGGATGGGGATTTTCCTGCCATCGTAGGTTTGAGTAGCTTACAGACATATACCTAGTTATTGCATTAATCAAGAATTGTACAAAATGGCTTTTTTCATAGCTATATTTCTCCTTTTGGTTGTGGGGGACTTTGGGAAATTTAGTTTTTTTAGGACAAGTACATTTAGTAGTGAGCTCAGTCTGCAAGACTTGGTTCCCAGCTCCACTTGTATTACTTATGCTGCGTATCCTGTACAATTACCAATTCATTTGACACATGACATGAACCTATCGTCTGACTTACCTGTAGTTTCACTCAAACTTCGACATTTTCTTGCTTTGACTGATTTTCTCTCAAGCTATGGATCGTAGTGCTCAGTCTCAACATTCTTAAAAGCAAAGTCAGCATGTAATGTCACTAAACAGAGACTGTTGGTTATTTTATTGTTGCTCATATATGGTAATGTGGAACCAAACCCGGGTCCTGAGCTGCAATGTATTCAAACTCCATCTGAATTTAGATCCTCACCTGGACTGAAGATTATTCATCTTAATGTGTGTAGTATGTTCTCTAAGATAGATATGGTTAGGGTTTGGGCAAAGTCAACAGATGCAGATATTATTTTAATATCTGAAACTTGGTTGTCCAATTCTGTGTCTGATGATCATATTAGCATGTCTGGTTATAACATCTATCGTACTTAAGAAGGGGGGTGGTGTTGCCACCTATGTTAAGTCAAAATTTGATGCCACAATAGTTCTATCGGAATCAATTTGTAAACAAATGGAAATCCTGGCTCTGGATGTAAATATCTCAAAAAGTATTTGTACAACAGTGGTTTGTTGCTAAAGACCTCCCTCTGCCTCAAAGGAATCATTGCATATTTTACAGGATTTCCTGTCCAGACTGAACTATAGTGAGCTCGTGTTAGCAGGTGACTTAAACTGGGACTGGCCCAAATCTGTTTCAGACGAGTTTAAGTTGTTTTGCAACTCTATTAATCTAACCCAGATGATTAATTTACCCACTCGTCTGAATCATAAAGGCCTTGAAAAGTCTACCTTAATCGATCTGGTTCTGACAAATGTTCCTTATAAATTTTCATCTATGGGTGTCTTTTGCAATGACCTAAGTGACCATTGTGTTGTTGCTGTTATTGGGAGCACTAAGGTGCCCAAGACAAAACATCGTGTTCTTTTTAGAAGGATTCTCAAGCATTTTAATGAACAACCATTTTATCATAACTTGTCAAACTTTGACTGGAAGACAATAGCCTTGTTTCCAGATGTTGAATTAGCGTGGTCATATTTTAGGGATGCTTTTATGCAAATTGTGAATAAGCACGCTCCATTAAGAAGGTTCAGGCTAAAAGGCCGTGAAAATCCCTGGTTCTCACCAGAGCTGGCAGATAATATTCATGAGCGAAACCTAGCTTGGGCTAAAGCCAGGAAATCAGGGTCTTCCACTGATTGGCTCCTTTTCTTTTACTTGTCTGTCACCACTGAGAACTTAAACAATCCACAAAAGTTTTGAAAAATTATTAAGTCTCTTTCAGTGAGTAAAAGTTCTAGTATCCTACCCACCTTCATAAACAAGGATTCTGTTCATGTCCGTGATAAAATGGAGATTGTGAATTGTTTTAATAAGAATTTCAAATCTTCTGGTTCATTGTTTGATTCCCTGAATCCAGCCTTTGAATTCGTGTGCTGACCTTCCATTGCACATTGACCATCAATTTAACATTGCCCCTTTTTCTGTGCGGGAGGTGCATAAAGCTCTAAAAGCATTGGATCACAGAGAAACTTCAGGTCCTGACTTAATTGATCCATATTTCCTTAAGTTGGCTGCTGATTTCGTGGCAGAGCCTCTCACAAGTCTTTTAAACCTCACATTAGATACAAATGAAATTCCCTCAGTGCGGAAATCCGCTTTTGTTACCCCTTTGTTAAAAGGAGAAGATCCAACAGAATTATTTAACTATAGGCCAATATCAAACTTATCTATATTGGCTAAAGTTCTTGAGGATCTGGTGAGTGAACAGTTAAAGGAGTTTTAAAACACTAATGCTATTTTATCTGAATATCAATCAGGTTTTAGGAAAACACACAGTACTACCACGGCTGCACTAAAAGTGGTAAACGACATTGTTGTTGCTCTGGACAAAAAGCAGCACTGTGCATACCTTTTTATAGATTTGTCAAAAGCATTTGACACTGTTGACCATGGTATTCTAAAACTTAGACTCCTCCAGTCAGAACTATCTGAAAAAGCAGTGGGATGGTTCTCAAATTATCTTAAAAACAGGTCTTAGTGTATCAAATCAGATGGACTTTGTTCTGATTTTGCCACAGTCCACAATGGGGTGCCACAGGGCTCTGTGTTGGGCCCTCTTGTATTTATCATTTACATTAATAATCTTGGTCTAAATGTGACAGATGCAAACCTGCACTTTTATGTTGATGATAGTTATTTATAGCTGTGGAAACACTCTTAACTCAAGCCATAGATTCAGTACATAAAGCTTTTGTTGCTGTCCAGCATTCATTACTTCAGCTTAAACTTGTTCTCAATGCAGACAAAACCAAGCTCATGCTGTTTACAAACTCGAGGAGACAGGCTCAGGTGGTTCCTTCAGTGACCACACTTGATGATGAAGAAATATCGTTGGTTCACTCGTATAAATATCTGGGTTTCTTGATTGATGACTCACTCACCTTCAAACCTCGTGGAGAATCTGGTGAAGAAGCTGAAGTTAGGACTGCGTTTTTATTTTCAAAATAAGTTGTGTTTCTCTTTTAATGCAAAGATCCGTCTTGTTGTTGCAACATTTTTTCCTGTCCTGGATTATGGAGATATTTTGTATATGAATGCTTCTGCTAAATGTCTTCAGTCACTTGACGCAGTGTATCATGCTGCTCTAAGGCTTATTACTAACCGTAAATACTCAACTCATCATTGTGAGTTGTACAATCAGATGGGATGGCCTGCTTTGACCATCAGGAGGAAGTCTCATTTTTTCAGATTTATATATAAAGGAACTACTTGGTCTGCTACCTTCCTATATAACTTCCCTACTTAAAATGAAAATTGCAGGTCGTTATTCTCGTCGTTTACAAGACACTTTGCTACTTTCTGTCCCATTTGTACGTACTGAACTTGGAGAGAGATATTTTGCCCATTCAGCGCCATCTGCTTGGAATGAGTTGCAGGAAAAATGGAAGATGACAGTTTATTTCATTGAATGTTTTTAAATCTGAACTAAGAAATCTTGAGACTAACTCAATAGCAAGCAACTGTTTTATTTAGACTGTTTTTATTTGTGGACTTGTTTAAAATTTTAAATATTTTACTTAACTTTGTTCTTAGAAATTTTATTTGAGATTGTTTGTTTTCATACAAGTTTAAATTGTAAATTTAGTCCTGTATATTTGTGTGATGTTTGCTGCAGAACTCCCTTGAAAAAGAGGTTTTAAATCTCAATAGGACTTTTTTCCTGGGTAAATAAAGGTTAAATAAAAAATAAAAATAACAAAAAATCACCCTGAAAACAAAAATTCACAGCATTTATCTGGTGAGCAAGTCACCAATCCTAATTGGAAGACCTGATTTATATCAGGAAACAATTACATAACAGAATGGTTACTTTAAAGTTCACAATTTAAAAACAAGTATCTTCAAGAGGACATTGAGTGTCTCTTAAAATACAATATTCTATTGTTGAAAAGTCATTGATTAAAAATGCTTGGAACATCATTTAAAATTTTCACTCAGTGGTGTCTGCTCTTATAAGAATGCTCTTGGCTGAATAAGGAGGACATGAGTGACCCACACACTAATGTCAAGAGAAAAGAAGAGACTCATGAGCTGCTAATTGACACGTGACGGTCGCGTGCTGCAGTGTGGGCACGTGCACAAGCACAAACAAGCTGTAAAAATAGCACATTCATGTTTGTGTTTGAACTCTTCAGAAACAAGCAAGTGATGTTCTCTGATGTCCAATTTTATATTCTTTGTAACTTTTTAGATACAAGATTTCTACCATCTAAAACAAACCTTGGTTTATGTTGCAGCCTGGTGTTACAGCAGTCTGTTGACACGTTCCAAACATAAACTGTAAAGCACACATGGGTCTCAATCCATCCAGGATGAGGCAGATACATATTAGAAAGTATTCTGCGGGTACAATGATCAGCATAAATGAGTACACCCCACTACATTTGTCAGAAAGCCTTTAGTTTCCTTTCAGAATCAACATTTTCTATGAGATACTACAAAATATTACCACAAATGTGGGCCATTGATTGCAAACTAAATTTGTTAATTTGCACACACCGAAAGTGATTTTCCTAATAAATCCATTCAAGCCCACGTAGCAAAAATGAATATACCCCATTAGTCAACCACAGGTGAGTCTAATGATTTATTTAAGAGGTGTCCAGCAGACAGGTGACTGTAAAAGGCCATTATAGAAAACCCCTTCCCTTTTCATGTTGTCAGCAATGGCTCCCCATGGAAGAGAAATGTCACAAAATCTTAGAAAGGAAATCATTTCATTACACAGAAAAGGTGAGGGTTACAAGAAGATCAGCAAAGCTTTACATATCAGTCAAAATACTGTAGCAAAAGTGTTGTCATGCCTCCCCCCACCTTTGGTCTAGGAGTGGAAGAAGGGACTAACACAAAGGCTGTCTAAAGGAATATCCAACCAGGAAATGTAAGTAGTCACACACCAGGAAGAAGGACTGTGGGGATCCAAAACAAAGAAGATTTATTCCTTTTATCATAAATTAAAAAAACAACCTACAGATAAACTAAAGGTGGCTATCTTAACTGAGAGGAACAAAGAACAAATCTGACTAAAGGATGAACTCAATTCTCACCCAAAAGGTAACTCAAACAGACTTCCCAAACACACAGACTTCTTGAACTCAACAGAAACATCTTACCACAAGCCAGTCAGAAGTCACAAACCACAAGTAGGGGAGTCTCAAAACAGCATACCAAGTAATTCTTCTTCTCCTTCTCCTCCTTCTCCTTCTCCTTCTTCTTCTTCTTCTTCTTCTTCTTCTTCTATGGTTGGGCAGGCTGAATGCCTCAAGGCGTATTGCTGCCATAACAACACTAACTCCACAGCCAAACCGGTTACAGTCTGTCATAGACCCCAATCACCTACAGAAAACGCAACAGCGCTCCAACCCTGTGCCACTCCCCCACCTCCACCAGTGTCCGCAGACTGAACACAGCCACCCCCAACATACCCAAAACACCAAACAAGGCCTGTTGCTCCACCGCATATCGTCTGCATCATAGAAAAACAATCGCATCTACCACCTGGGTGCCTACCAAGTAACAACAACCCCCTTCTCAGGCAGCTATGACCCAGTCACAGTCGGGTTATGACCACTGACCGTCTCACAAAAGTGATCTGCTCACCTGGCTTTGCAACACAAAATAGGTCCGTTCTTGTTCCCCGCATCCCAGAAAGCTTGCCACATCTCCGTGGCCACTCGACCAATCACAGAGCGACACTCCGGAGGCACCAACTCCACCCCCAAATTCACATCCCGCCTTCCCAGTGCACCCTTAGCCACAACATCAGCCATGTTGTTACCCTCCATCCCCACATGAGCCAGAACCCAAACAAAACACACCTCACAGCCCCTAAAACCCAACCAATGCAACGTCATCCTGACATATGCCAGCAAGTCAGGCCGATACCCGAAGCGCTGCTCTGCCAGTGCCTCGACTACTGCTGCTGAGTCAGAACAATTAACAGATTGAGGTAGTGCATGTTCCCCCATCTATTGCAGAGCGCACAGAATCGCCGCCAACTCAGCCTTGAACACAGAACAGCCATTCCGCAATGATCGTACCAAGTAATCCTTAGCTTAAAGTCTAAATTACAACACCTATAGAAGGCCCAGGACTGCTCTCAAGCTCGCTTACTCTCTCTGTCCCCTCTATTTCAGTGCACCTCCACTCTTAGCTGCAGTTGTTGATGGGCTGATTGGGTGAAGCTGTGGTAGCTCTTCAGCTTTCTTCTCTCCAAGATGGTGGCTGAGGAAATATACCAGCAGGAAGTGGTGGTGCTAAACAGCCAGGATAAACCAGAGATCAGGAGTGTCTTTACTAGGGGTTCTAACAGAAGTGCAACCATCTTAGAAAGATGTCCAGGCCATCCATGGAAGTTAACATCTCGACAATACCATCTTCTGATGAGAAGGGTTGAAGAAAATCATCATGCAGGTTTATTGCAGTTAGCTAAAGCAATAGAAAGCCAAACTGGAGTGACCTTTTCCCATGACACCATATGGTGCACACCGCAGAGAAATGGCATGCATGGGTATCATCTATGAAGGAAGCCTTTCCTAAAGCCCATGCACAAAAAAGCACACCTAGGATTTACTAGGGCACATTGTAGTGTTAGACTACGTATGTATTTTGGGGTTTTAATTATGATCAATAATATGTGATGATTCTATATAAATATAGAGATTCAACCTGATTGATCTTTGAATGTTTAACCTGAAGAATTTAAAGTTCTTTGCTTAATCAGAGATCATCAACACACTTCGTATTAATTCAGAGTCAAGTATAAAATTAAAATAAACTTTATTTTCTAGACTAGTTGTAAACATGACAAGCTGTGAATTCTGATGCGTGTATGGAATGTGGTGATGGATGATCAGAACCTTTGTATCTGAAAGAAACTGTGAGTTCTGGGTGTAAAGACTTTGGTCTGCTGTAACGACAGACTTCATCATTTATAGAACCACATCAGATGCAATCTTGCTGTGCCTACGTACCCTTTCGGAGACTCTCTTTTGGATCCGAGATGTCGGGGAGTCGGGTGACCCCAAGGTACCAAAGTTTGTAGGAAAAATCACAGTACGACCAGGTCAGTTCAGAGTTGTCTCCAGGTCACAACATACAGGTGGACTCGTTTTGCGTCTCAAACGGTTGGACTCTTATGGAGTCGAAGCTGTCAGCTTTGCAGCGTGCAAAAAGGTTGTGACTGTATGTCAGAGAGATGCTTCAAAGAGGCTGATTCCAGATTGGCCACTCTGGAATCTCAGCTGGAAACAAACTCCACTTGACTCGATGAACTTCAACAAACTGAATAACTCGAGAAGTGATCTAAGTTTTATTATTTCTATGTTATGATTTTATAGCAAATCACAACCTGCCATGTTAAGAAGGTTTTACTAAACAAACTTTAGAACACTCCTCCTTCAAATAAAATATGCTTTGATTTGTGGATAAGAAAACTTTATGTGCAGTGGCATTAACTTTAGCCTTGTGATATGCACATGCGCATAAATGTGTGAACTTGTCAAGTCACGTACGCTGATTATCAGAGAAATGGATATTGCAAGGACATTCATTTCAGCCGTATTAATTTAGCACAGATTAATCAACCTTATTAACTTAAGCACAGATTAATCAAACCATTTCATTTAACACCTTGTCTATTCATCATATGATTAATTAACCCATATTGTTCATTTCATTATATGATTTAATCATGAAAGTTCATGTTTTGTTCTGTGGGCCACAGCAGTCTGAGATAAGAGGGAAGCTTTAAGAGAGACTTCGGTGAAGCAACAGTTTGTTGACAATATGTTATTGTGTGTGCCAAGGCATTGCAGAATCTGTCTTGTAGATTAAAGGCACCACATGCAGACTTACGTCTCTATATGACCGGATACTGATGAGGTCAAACTGTAGATGAAAAATTGACCATTTCTTCATGCTACACCATGCTGAAAGAGATGAAGACTACTGGAACTCTAGACTCTAAAGTGATGAGACAAAGATCATTATTTTGGGAACTAATGGTTTCAAAACTGTATGGCGTCGTAAAGGTGAGGATTTCAAAGAGAAATGCATGGTGCCTACAATGAAACATGGTCGTGGTGATGTCCTTATGTGGGGCTGCATTAATGCTGCTGGTGTTAGGTAGCTGCATTGTGTAAGGTTATGAAGTTCATTATTTTCAGCTCCACACAGCTGCCCCTGTGCACAGTAACACCCGTGTAGAAAAGCCAAGGTCGGGTGTTCCTCAGACTGTTTACATTCCAGGAGAAGAGCCAGAAGGAGGAGAAGAACACTTTTACTTAATCAAAGTACTTAATTTGTGATTAAAGCTATTTGAAACAGATGTTGATCAACAATAATCAAGTGAATGATCTGTGAAATAAATATGTCATGATTTATGTTTAATGAAAACAGGACTACTGCACAGACAGACTGATCCTCATCTCCATAGAAACGCATGACACATTGCTCCAACCAATCAGAGCCTTTGGCTGCCACAAGAGAATCTGGTGTTGACTTAAAGTGTCCAATCCACTTTACTAAAACGTATCAACAATTCAGAGATATAAAACAAAGCAAAGCCATTTTAAGCCCAGTTCCATTTTGACTTCAGTTGTATTCACCGTCATCCCAAAGAAAAGCACAGCCTGGCCAGATGTGTTTTCTTCTTTAAACTAAGAACTGTGAAGTTGGAGATTTTCGTTGTTTAACAACCAGACAACATCCTTTCGAAACAAGAGCACCTGCTGACTCTGCCGACTGGTACCGGGGTCGACCCTTCAGACGGGCTTTGACGTGCTGCGATCGCTGCTTCGACAGCTCCAGTACACATCCGAGGTTCTTGGACCTGGCATTTCCTGATCTACCTGGGAGGCCCCCACTGGGTACGTACACGGCAAAATAGCAGCTCATGTTATCACTTTATAAGCCTCGTGATATCTAGTCATAACAACCAGAGACTACCAGATTCAATGACGTCAGCCTAAGGAGTCTGCACCAACCACACACACACACACACACACACACACCCACACATCGAACATCACATTCATTTCCAAACAACACAGAGTTAGTCCTGATAGATTGGAGAATTTATAATTAAGAAATTAAAGATTCTTAAACGATCCCACCTCTCTCTCTTTTCTTGTCTCAAATTCAATACAGAGTGTTTAATTAAACTCCCTGATGATAAAAACATCCTAATCTTCTGACTATAAGAAGTGATCTACTTACAGTGTATTAAAATACAACTCTAGATAGTTACATCACTCTATTTCCGTTACAATTGCATTGATGGTATCATGAACTCAACAATGTACTTCTCTATACTGAAGGAGAAGATGTTGCCATCACTCTGTGCACCTGGCCGTTGTGCACTATTCCAACATGACAATGATCCAAAACATTAACTTAAAGCTACTGTTGCATTTCTGAAAAAGAACAGGGCGAAGGTGATTCAGTGGCCAAGCATGTCTCCTAATCCGAACCCAATCAGACGCCTGTGAAAAGAAAGAAAAAGAAAACAATGTATTATATAGTGCCTCTCAAGATAAAAATGACAATGCGCTTCACAAAAACAAACAAAAATTATTTTTTTGTTATTAAAAATGTGTTTAAAATGAGAAAAAAAATAAAAGTATGATTAAAAGAATATAAGGAAAGAGAAAGAGAAAATGAATAGGAAAATGGGAAATCAGTGGATCCTGGGAAAGGCGGAATGAGAGCTGTAGCGGTGAGGATTAGCTACATTTATTAAATGACCAATAGGATGTGATATTCCATATTAATATGAATTATCAATCTGATTGATCTTTGAATATTTGATTTAATATCATTCTAGGTTCTTCGACTATTCTAGCTAGAGATTATCCTAGTATCCTTGTATTTGTTAAAGAGCAAGTCACCCCTTACAAGAAGCGTACTTCACTCCCACTTCATGTTTGAAAAATGCAACAAATGCTGTTGCCTAGCAGACCGAGTGGGTGGAGCCACTAACAAATACACACACTCACGACATTGTGACATCATAATGTACCAGTTTACATCATAGCATACCTCTTAGCCAATAGCGGTGGCAGATTTAAATTCAAATGCAGTGCAGAGTTTTTACCTGACAACGGCACAACACTGACAGTTTCAGGCAGAAAATTTAAATTTGAACTAAAATGCACTAAAGTGCAAAACTATTGACTACACGTGTCTGCAGCACGATTAGACACTCATTTATATAGTTTATCAGAAAAAAATTGTTGGTTTAGGGGTGACTTGCTCTTTAAATGTTGTTTACAAATTTAGACAAAACAGAATTTGACAAGTTTTAAAGGGCATTACCAAAGACCTCAGAGAACCACTCCCTCACTCAGATACTTAGAGGTTAACTCTGTTATACCAGGTATATGGAGCAAAAATGTTAAATATTAATAATGTCATCATGATATTATTGTGTTTGTTATATCCACCAGTTTTGCCCGAATGCCTGGAAGGCCCCGCCGCGTGGTTACAGCTCTATTTTAGTTGGACGCATGTTTCAGGACCTTGGACAGCGCCGTGCTAGAGCCCTGACAGACTGCGTCTGTGAGTTGTTAGACCAATGAGGATGCCAACAAAAGAGTTCATGAGGAGAGCTGTGACAGAGAAGAGAATGGAGGAAGGAGAGTAATGGAGACGTGAGCTGAGGAATGAGAGAAAACAGAGAGCGAGGCACTGAGAGAAACTGAAAGCTCCTGTTCTGGGAGACAGACCAGATTGAATGGTTGAGGACGAAGAATAGACGATGAGACACTGGACTTAAGAGATGACCTGAACACTGGCAGGTCTCCAACACTGATCCCTGAGCTGAACGGGAAGCCTGCTGTTTCCCGTGCGTGGCGACAACACCCCCAGACAAAAGCTTTGGGCCGATGAGTGCCTGCTTTCCTAGGGTTCTAATGGACTGTGTTTTGGGGATGTAGCGTTATGAATATGCTATTTTCTGCCCTTAACAGCTGCCCTTTGACACAGTGACAGTGTGCATAAATTGCCACGGTCGTGTGCTTGCTTCTGATGTTTACATTCTAGCAAAGAAGACAGAAGAAGGACGAAGAACGCTTTTCATTAGTTAATCAAAGAACTTTATTTCTAATAAAGCTAATCAAAACACCTGTTAGTCAATAATAATCAGGTGACTGATCTGTGAAATCACAATGTTATGATTTATGTGTTTTAATGAATTACAGGACTAACTAAGCTAGACACCCTGACCCACATAAGACAAACACATGACATTGTTCACACATCCAATCAGAACTTCCGTTCTGTTGCGAGGCAGAGTTCTGTGGTGTTTACTTGATCTGTCCACTCCGGTTGGCTAAGATTCATAAACATCTAAGCTTAATAAAACAGAACCACACCCTTTTAATTCAGTTCCACCGCAAGTTTCAACGTAGTTCCAATGTGAGCTCGACCAGCTCTCAAATCCATCATCGCTAAGTGAAGTGCAGACTGGCCAGCTGTATTTTCTACTTTAAGCTGAGAACTGTCAAGCTGGAAACATTCTGTCGTTTTACCAACAAGACGACGGTTCCTTCAGAATAAAAGCTGAACTCTCTATGTGATGCTGACACCTGCCGTTGCTACCGGGAGTCTATCCGTAGACTGGTTTGTCGTGCTGCAGACACTGTGCTATCAGTTCCAGCACCAAAGGAGGGTCCAAGGACCTGGCATTCCGGATCACACACGGGAGTCTCCGAAGGTACGTAGTTCAGCATAGATGGCGTTTCATGTCTCTTCCTCCTGAATTCCCTCGTGGTTAGTTAGTCAAAACAACATCTTACACTCAGACTCGCCTGCATCAGGAGATTCTGAACTGACACACATACACCAACACTTCAGCTCACATTCATCTTCATCCATCATTAGAGAGTTAGTCCTGGTGATTGTTTCGAATAATTATAAAATAAATATTCTTAAATGTCCCATCTCTCTCTTTTCTTGTCTCTAAGTCAATACAAAGTGTTTGAATAAAACTCCCTGTGGTAAAAACAACCACTTCTGATTCTAAGGTAAGATCAATTTCTAGACCTTAATAAAGTGTAAGAATATACCCACTATATTCCGCTACAGGGATTATGGTTTTTAGACGGTCTCTGCATAACCTGGTGCTGTGAGTGGTATTTGCTCCCATAAATAGCACGTAAACGGATCTCCTTGTGTGGAATGCTACTGACTAGGGGTGTTTCTCAATGTCAAGGCGCCTTGCCTAGCGAGGCGATGTCTTGTGAGGCCAGGCGCCTTGCTTACAAGGACACTATCCTTCCTTGGTCAAAGAAAACTGTTAAATGGAACAGACTTGCAACACGTGATCGCGGCTTCCACGGGAGTCACGTAACGTCACGTGACACGGGAGATAACGTTATATTTTCAATGTATTAGTTTCAATATAAATACATATCAAGCTTTTCACTTTTTAAATTGTGAATATGTTTATTAAATTAAAAATATAAGCGAGTTACTACCCGCTAGCCACCGAAGCTGCAACTACTAAGCAACTAACTAACAATAGATGTAAAAATGGATGTAAAAATAAATAAATAAAAAATTAAATTAGTTGACTTACTTTTAAACTTGGAAATTGTCCCCAAAGTATCTGCTGGCTTCTGATCCACCATCCTTTTAAAAATACCGTGGTGTAATGTGGGTAATTTTTGGCCAAGGCTAGGCTACAAGACACCTCCCGTGTATCCTCGCTCAGCTAGCTAAACGGCTTACAAACAGAGAACACATGCCTCAGTAGAACATGAACATTGGAACCGATTGGAACACTTCTTGGCGGCTCCAGATGATGCATCTCCTAGGCAACCAGGGCGGTTGCCAAGGTGAGGTTCCTTGACATTGAGAAACACCCTAAGATTTTAAGCCCCTTTTGTGTGTTGTCCCTGCTGGGGACTGGGGAAAGTAAATAAGAAGTCCTAGCCTGAGCTAAATAACTCCCAGAGTCGGGTCTCTCTCTCTCTCTCTCTCTCTCTCTCTCTCTCTCTCTCTCTCTCTCTCTCTCTCTCTCTCTCTCTCTCTCTCTCAGGTTTTAAGAGGACACGCTGCATTTTGAGGCAGTGCATCCTCCTCCCCTTTGTTTATCCGTTTTTAGTTCTTTTAAGCTCCTGGGGGTTGATTTCTGTTAATTAGAAGACTGTTTATTGTTTATTGGATGTTTTGACCCTGCCCCTGAGTTTCAGGGAGATTTTTGGTTATTTATGTTGCCCGGTGCTTATGCAGGAGACCTTCTGGAAGGGCTTTTAAAAATAAAAGCAGTTTAAATTACCCTAACTGTCTCATCTCTTATGTGTCAACCCCATACCCTCCTGGACATGGGGGGCTTGTAGCAGTGTTCATACTGATAGATTGAATTATTAGAATCAATAATTACAGATCTGGTGTAATTTAAGATCTGAAATGAATCATCACAGAAAAAATATTAATTTTAACCCACAATGTAAGGTATAGGACACAATAGTCAAACACTTTGGATTAAAACAAGTTGTTCAATTCAATTCAAAGATACTTTATTAATCCCAGAGGGAAATTAGAGTTTCAGTACACACAATTCAGAGATCAGACAAACATGGGTAAGACACATGACAAGAATTGGTGACTGTGGTCATTCGCAACCCTGCTACCTTAATAGAGATAAGAGGGTTTGTTGTTAGCATCTCAAGGCTGCCATGGCATCAGATTCGGATAACAAGACTTTGTTTGGGTCAGGCTGAGATAATTTTCCTCTCTGCCTTCAGTCTTTACTGATCATTCCAGTCCTTCAGTGAAGCCAATTTAGGTTTTTAAACTTGTCCATACCGTCCAGTGACCCCCTCCGAGATGACATCCATTTTGTGCACTAATACTGGTATCGCAGGTAGAACATTGTCCAGCTTACGATTCACCTCGAGTAACGTCCCAGTCTGTGAGGTCTCCACACGGACGGTGCTTTCCGTGGGTGCTGGTCGCCCTCCAATCGCTCCCGTCTTCCCAAATTTCCAGAAAACCAGATATCCTCCCACTCCAATCAGAAGAAATCCAGTGATCGTCAGGCCAAATATCCACACCTCTTCGACATCCTCAATGGACAGCTGGGAGAGGCATACGATCTTCCACTCCCTCCAGGAATCCAGCATATACCCCGCCGGGTGTGTCCACTGCAGGCATGTGGGAGCCCCCTTCTCGTTCTCATTGTTGAAAAACTTTTATCAATCGCGTTGAATGACCAATTTATCAAATCCATAGTTAAATATAGGGTTTTTCAGAAGAAATGCAGAGAAGCGCTTTGTGGGCAGACAGGACAAAGAGCCTAGGGAAAAAAGATAAGGGAGCTAAAAGAGAAGCGTCTATACTCTGCGAGTGCCAGGAAGAATCATTCATCAGAATATGATTATGGAGTTTTAAAGTCATTTTTGACTTAGAGAGTAAAATTCTCATCTTCTGCACAAGACCTTGGCTTTCCAGCTAACGGGCCTAGGAGATGGACTTATTATGGCTCACTTATTCGGTAACAAGGTCACTGAGCAGCACTTTTCTGGTTTGGAGAGCAGACAGATATGATGTGGCACACCAGTTCATCTCATCATATCAGCACCACGGTATACGATTTACCTGTATGGAGAATTAGTTAGGCCTGCAGAGAACTTCTTGGCCTTTTGTACGCTACATATCCCCCCATTCCAAGGGCATGAAGTCACAAACAGAGGACCATGTGGCATTGGACACCTTAGAGGCCCTGAGGACTCAGCAGAGGAAGACAGAGTTAGTTCCGAGGCACCAAAAGCAGCAGGAGTGAGGTAACCCAATCCAACACACACAGCACAGCAGTCAATATACTGTATATCCCAATCAGCACATTGTAATCCCACTTAGCGAAATCTACAGGCAGGGACCACGATGAGCAAGAAGCCATAGCCATTGTGGAGAAGCGAGCCAGACCATAGCGAACCACAGCAAAGGAACAGCAAAGACAGGAATCCCCAGAGAACCATCCAGAACTCCAGAAGAACCAGAACCCAGAGCAGGAGGAGGTTGGAAAAGGTAACAATGTCATTCCCAGGCAACAAGGACATCTGGTGGAACTCAGCAAAGCATCAAAAACACACATGCAGGGCATTTGAACATAGACCGTCACAGAGGGCGTCTGATGGAAAAGAACAAAAAAATAAATAAAACACTAGGACTATATGTACATCATATGTGCTATGTGTCTGGAGATCCTGTGAATGGAGTTCCACTGAAAGATGTGGATGTAGTAAACCATGTGTACTGAAAAAAGGTGCAGAAATTAACAAAATGAACAAAACCCTAAATTATGTGTAAGGGAAAAATGAAAGCTTGTGAAAGCAATTAACAGAATTAAAAATGGAAGAGCACAATAGTCAGTAGCTCATACCAGACAAAAAGATTAAATCAAAGGGAAGTTTAAAAGGTGTGTGATAAAGTAACCAACGATAGTCAATGTAATGGAAATATGCATGTATGTATGTATATATACATATATATATATGTGTGTGTGTGTGTGTGTGTGTCCTCCTGACCCTGCCTCAGCCTCGCCCACCTCTGGTAACTCCACATCAAATAAAATACTTTTTATATACTTTTTACTGTGTTTGGCGTCTTCACGGGTCTTCTGAGTTCTGTTTGTGACACTGTTATGAACTCTTCGTCATCTCAGACCTTCAGAAACCCACAGCTTGACAACATCAAAGACAGCCAAGTCTGTACATTATGTTTAGACATGAATTAAATCCATGCACACACTCAACAGAACTCTGGTAACTTGAAACAGAGAACACCATACCTGGAGGTATAATCATCCTCCTTTTGAAGGCGATGATAGAACCGGAGGTGGAGGTGGAGGATTGTCAGGCCCAGGTGGAGGCGGAGGGTTACCGGCTGGTGGTGTAGGCGGAGCAGCATTATTCAGAACCACAGGCATCAGAGCCCTGGTTAGACAGTTCCCCAAAAGATGGAGAGTCCCCTACGGGGGTCAACCATGCGGAGAAATAAAGGAATAGTGCATACACCAACCCAAGTGACAGACAACAGTTGAAACATGTAATGAGGAAAATGACAGTCAGAGGAGGACCAGGAGTGAGTCACAGGCTGAAAGCTGAGGCCAGAATGTGAAGAGAGCTCATGCAGCACCCTGTCTACCGCACTAGCCCGAACCATGGTCGGACCGTTGAACGTAACACGTTTCACAGTAGTGGGAGAAAGAGCAAAGGAGATGTTATCATAGAAAGGAGAAAATTCTACAACAGACCTGTGTTCATCTGGGTCCAAGTAATATAGAGAGCCCTCACCAACGTGGACCACACCACCTTGAGGGACTGGCACCCACAGAGACTGGGATGGCAGCTCAACCCGAGTGGACATGTTGTGGTGATTATAGCAAGCGTCGGCTTCAAGCACAGGTGTATTGACTAACCAGCACCAACTAACGATAACTGTCGTAGTCTGTAACACGTGTAATCGGGGTATTCACAGGACACGTCAAATCTCTCGCCATCTCACCAATACCACACAGACTCGCAGCTTTGTCGCACAGAAAGGGGGTCCCTGGACACAGGAAGTGAAAGCCTCGAGTGAGAGAACACGCGCGCAGATATGGGACTTGACGGACATCCGGTGTGTCGTCATGGAATGCGGCCACCGGTGGCGTATGTAATTTGACGTGAGCGTCATCCACCCAGTTACCAACATTGACAATGTCCTTTAGTCTGTAGATGTCTCCTGGGGACACGATCGATAAATGATGATGATGATGAATAGAGTTCATTCACCGCAGAGGTGGTTTTATGCAGCATGTTGCTATGCATGCTGAGAACTACCATAGTTTGACATTGAGAGGTGCCTACCATCTGCTCCCCGGGAGTGGCATGTGGAGGGCTCAGCACTGGGATGCTTTCCAGAGGGCTGCAGGGCGAGGGGTTTCAGGTGCAGAGATGACTCAGACACTAGGGCACTAGGTCGGTCACTGATCAGAGAATCACCAAACCAACGGGCCATTATTTTTTCTAGAGATTTATTTTTCTTTTTACACTAAAAATATTATAGATTGTCTAAAAACAGATTTTGAAAACTTTTTTAGAAATCACTTTTTGCAGTGTACTTCTTTCCATCCCTCTTTGAAAATGTGAAAACAACTCTGTTAGTGTTTCTGTTTTTTACTTTAAAACAGACTATATTTTTTCACTTTTGCCATTGTTACAGAAAAAGGATTTGCATGTTTGACATAGATCAAGTTGTCTATTCACATCAATTTTAGGTACAAAACACACGTAGCGTGATTAAAAGATTAAAAAGATTAAAGTCCCATCAGTTGTCACACACACACTGGTGTGTGTGGTGAAATTTGTTCGCCGCATTTGACCCATCCCCTGGGGGAGCGGTGAGCTGCAGACATAGCCACGCTCGGGAACTATTTGGTGGTTTAACCCCCCAATCCAACCCCTTAATGCTGTGTCAAGCAGGGAGGCATTGGGTCCCATTTTTTCAAAGTCTTTGGTATGACCCGACCAGGAGTCGAACCCCTGATCTCCCGATCTCAGGGCGGACACTCTACCACTAGGCCACTGAGAACGGTGATGATTTTGACACTACATATTTAATTATTATGACCAATAAGATGTGATGATTCCATATGGAAATTAAATATCTACCTGATTAATCTTTGAATGTTTAATCAGAAGATTCTAGGGTTCTTCGCTCATTCAGGGACCATAAACACACTTCGTAATAATTCAGACAGTCAGGTATATAGTTTATTAAAATAATATAATTTTTTTCCCAAACTAATGATTATACATGACAATATATGAATAATGATATGTAATGTAGTAGGTATGAGGTGATATAATGTGATGTGTGAAATGTTGTAATGGAAGCTAGATGTTTTAGCAAAACCCTTCTTAAGTATCTGAGAGAGTTTGTGAAGTCTGGGTTGTAGAATGTTTTGTTGTTTATTTAGTGAGCTAGAGAAATGTTTATTTAAAATCATCTGATGCAATGTGTTGGGTCTACAATACCCTTTGTGTAGAGATCCCCGTTAGATCCAGGGGGTCACAAGGTCAGGATGGACGTTGACCTCAATGTACCAGGAACCCGTAGACTAGCTCCGATACGACCCGTCTAGTCTCGAGTTATCTTGTCTTGAGACAAGTAATTAATTAATTAATTAATTAATAATGTTCATTTTAAAGCCATCATTGGTTAAAGCACAGATTATTCAAACATTTGATTTAAATATCATGTTCATTCAACACTTGCAAGAGGCCTTGAGTGAGAATGTTATGACTTCTTACAGTAGCAAGAACCATGGCAAAGGTTTGGATCTGGGTGTCCAAACAGATGTTTTCCTGTCTGCAAATGGAAAGTTATTATGTGGTCAATATGTAGGTGAAAATTGGCCGCTTGGTACGTTACACACAACTTTGTTATATTGAAAAATTTAGAAAATTGAAAATGTTGAATCACCTTTTTTGATTGTGCTTCTAACCAAACCACAAGATGGAGTTTTAACAACCGTCTTTAAATGCCTAAATGTGAACATAAAGAGGCCAGACAGGCATAAAGGCTGAAAAATATTGTTATTGTTTTTGTTTTTTTACTTTGAAACTAAGCAGGAAACTAAGCAGACGTGTGATATCTTCTTAGTATGACACTTTGTACAGCTCAGGTAACATTTTTGATTCTCGTGTACCTCCCTGAAACTTCTAAGAGAAAAGGACACTTGTTTGAGAAATGACTCATCTTCCTTTGATTTGTCCTCCTGCAGGTGTAGCTTGATTAAGCTCTGAGTAAAGTGAGTCACAGTGACAGTCTGACACTCGATCACACACAAGGGACCATTTCAATAAATGACCTCTTCTGAATGGACACATGAGTTGTGGAAAAGGGTGTTAACAATGACAAACTGGACTGTTTGTTTTCCGTCTGCACTCAGAAAGCTCCACTAAGGCTGCGGAAAGCTAGAAAACAAATGCTAATTCAGTAGTTTTATCAATGAGAGCATTAAAATATCTCGAGTCATGCAAAAAGGCAAGCAAACGGCAGACAAAAAGAGAACCTGTCAGGACCTAAAAAGCAGGCAGGACACGGATAACCAGAAAAATTGGGATTTGTCAACACAAGTTGGAGAAAAACACAAATGGAAGCAATCAAGCTGGGAAGCAAAATCTAAGAGAATTAAAAAAGATTATTAAAGAAGCAACAGACAAAAAATCCACAAATAACCTAACAGAGAGCGTGCACAGCAATCACGAGCAAATACATGAACAAAAACAGATTGTTAATTTTTATGTTTATGTTGGAGCATCTGAGCTTGATGTACTTAGACAACACAAAGTTATTTACATTTACAGTGTATATGTGTATGGTTATTTTGGCCCATTCCTCCATACAGGTTGCCTAATAAAGCACAATTTTGCGTCCCTCATCGTGTTACCTGTGATTGTTAAGGAAATCAAAGAAAGGTCTAAGTATTTTTTAAATAGATAATTTTTCCGAAGTAAGCATAAAAGCTTCCAAGAGTTTTAGTCCGCAGTGCTAACGGAAGATTGGAAAAGTCATTGGACTTTGATTGCTTTTTTTTTAATGAGAAAATGAAGAAACCTCCACTCCTAGCACCCAGTCAACCAGTTTTTCAGTTTTTGGTGAATCTGTTAATAAACAGATTCACTTTTCAACTGAAAAACAAGGTTTCAGAAGTAAACTCTATATTGGAAGAAGCATCTGTAAACATCAGATAGAACCCTGTTCATTGTTTAATCTTTGGGAAAATACAATTTCCTTTTTATTTTGACAATAGAGTCCTTTGACCCCATGACCTCTGCTTTGCACATGAAGACTTTTCAAATACACATGTGTGAGCCTGATCAATACATTTAAAAACTTAGTGCTGTTTTTTCTTTAATTCTGATGCCTCCATTTAGTGCTGCTGTGAGAGAAAAAGAAACAAATGCCTGAAAAGCTACTTCCTATATTTTAAATTCTTTATTCAAATCACACTCGTGAGTATGTCTTGTTTTGAGATTTTCATTAACTCCAAACCCTATTAAAATCATGTTAATTATGTCTCTTAATTATTTTTAGTTCAATGCTGGGGCTTGTGATGTGATTTTCAGCCTTTGAAGTTAATGTCGTCGTTGTCATCGTCTTCCTCTGCTTATCCGGGTCCGGGTTGCGGGAGCAGCATCCCAACTACGGAGCTCCAGTTCGTCCTCTCCCTGGCCTTCTCCACCAGCTCCTCCAGCAGAACCCCAAGGCGTTCCCGACCAGATTGGAGATGTAACCTCTCCAATGTGTCCTGGGTCGACCCGGGGGCCTCCTGCCGGCAGGACATGCCCGAAACACCTCCCCAGGGAGGCGTCCAGGAGGCATCCTGACCAGATGCCCAAACCACCTCGACTGACTCCTTTCGATCCGGAGGAGCAGCGGTTCTACTCCGAGTCCCTCCCGAATGTCCGAGCTCCTCACCCTATCTCTAAGGCTGAGCCCAGCCACCCTACGGAGGAAACTCATTTTGGCCGCTTGTATCCGCGATCTCGTTCTTTCGGTCATTACCCAAAGCTCATGCCCATAGGTGAGGATTCGGACGTAGATTGACCGGTAAATTGAGAGCCTGGCTTTCTGGCTCAGCTCCCTCTTCACCATGACAAATCGGCTCAGCGTCCGCATCACTGCAGATGCTGAACCAACCCGCCTGTCAATCTCCCGATCCCTCCTACCCTCACTCGTGAACAAGACACCGAGATACTTAAACTCCTCCACTTGAGGTAGGAACTCTCCCCCGACCCGGAGTTGGTAAGCCACCCTTTTCCGGTCGAGAACCATGGTCTCAGATTTGGAGGTGCTGATCCTCATCCCAGCCGCTTCACACTCGGCCGCGAACCTACCCAGCAAGAGCTGTGTCACGGCGTGTGGGCGAGGTGAGCGGAGGTGAGGCGAGGATCCACACGCGGGGAGGAAGACAGGCAGACAGGTAGGACGTTTATCATCACTTTAATGAGAAACACGCAGGACAAGGCTGAACGAAAACGGGGAGACAGGACAGGGTGTGTCAGTACCCCCCCCCTCAAAGGGCGGATTCCAGACGCCCACAGGGACACAGAGCAGGGCCGGAGGAGGGGGACCCGGAGGGATCAATGAAGAGGAGGCAGTCCTGGGGCCTGCGCCCAGGGCAGAGGAGGAGGAGGCGACGGGCTCTTGAAGGCCTGCGTCTGCGGCAGAGGAGGCGACGGGCTCTTGGGGGCCTGCGTCTGTGGCAGAGGAGGCGGCGACGATGGGCTCTTGGGGGCCTGCGTCTGTGGCATAGGAGGAGGCAACGACAGGCTCTTGGGGGCCTGCGTCTGCGGCATAGGAGGAGGTGACGACGGGCTCTTGGGGGCCTGCGTCTGTGGCAGAGGAGGAGGCGACGACGGGCTCTTGGGGGCCGGCGTTTATGGCAGAGGAGCTCTGCAGGCTGGACCGGGGACAAAGTCTCTGCAGGCTTGGCCGGGGACAAAGTCTCTGCAGGCTGGGCCGGGAACAAAGTCTCTTGGACGGGCTGGACCGGAGCCTCGTGGAAGGGCTGGACCGGATACGGTGCGACCTCCGGAACCACCACTGGAACAGGAGACGGCGTCGACCACGGGACTGGAGTCGGCGGAGACCTCGGACTAGAGGGGACGTCAACCTCTGGACACGAGGGAGCGTCGACCTCTGGATGTGGAAGAGCGTCGACCTCTGGACGGGGAAGAGCGTCGACCTCTGGACTGGAAAGAGCGTTGACCTCTAGACTGGAAAAAGCGTCGACCTCTGGTCTGGAAAGAGCGTCGACCTCTGGACTGGAAGGAGCGTCGACCTCTGGACTGGAAAGGGCGTCGAGCTCTGGACTGGAAGGAGCGTCGACCTCTGGACACAAGGGAGCGTCGACCTCGTGATGGGAAAGAGCGTCGACCTCGTGACGGGAAAGAGCGTCGACCTCGTGACGGGAAAGAGCGTCGACCTCTGAACTGGAAAGAGCGTCGACCTCTGAACTGGAAAGAGCGTCGACCTCTGGACTGGAAAGAGCGTCGACCTCTGGACTGGAAAGAGCATCGACCTCTGGAGTGCAGAGAGCGCCGACGTCAGATGAGGCGCCGACGTCAGATGAGGCGCTGACGTCAGATGAGGCGTCGACTTCAGATGAGGTGTCGACTTCAGAGGAGGCGTCGACTTCAGAGGAGGCGTCAGCTTCTGGCCCGGGGGCGTCGACTTCTGGCCCGGGGGCATCAACTTCTGGCCTGGGGTTGTCGACCCTTGGACGGGAAGAGACGACGACCCTTGGACTGGAAGAGGCATCGACTCTCCCCACGCCGTGGACCAACCCTGGGGGAGCACACAGCCAGACAGGTGCCCACGTAACTGGAGTGATCCGAGTGCGTCTCTCGATCCGGTCTTTCATCAGGCGCTAGGAGGGTGGAGAGGATAGCCGAGGGTGCAGGTCGGTGCCGTCGTCTGCGGCGAGGCGGAGCTGGAGAAGCCGGGTGGTGGCTCGGGGCGAGCCACCGGAGCAGGTACTCCCACGGGAGAATCTCCCCGCTGGACCCTTCAACGGGTCGGTCCATTCTGTCACGGTGTGTGGGCGAGGTGAGCGGAGGTGAGGCGAGGATCCACACGTGGGGAGGAAGACAGGCAGACAGGTAGGACGTTTATCATCACTTTAATGAGAAACACGCAGGACACTGAAACAATGGGCCGACACAAGACACAGAACTGAAGGGGCTTAAATATACGAGGGCCGGGAGCTAAGGTGATTGGGAAACGAGAGGCACGTGGGAGCAATTAATGAGACACAAGGCTGAACCAAAATGGGGAGACAGGACAGGATGTGTCAAGCTGAAGGTCAGAGCTGGATGAAGCTAGGAAGACCACATCATCCCCAAAAAGCAGAGACGAGATTCTCCTGCCACCAAACTCGACACACTCCACACCACGGCTGCGCCTAGAAATTTTGTCCATAAAGGTTATGAACAGAACCGGTGACAAAGGGCAGCCCTGGCGGAGTCCAACCCTCACCGGGAACAGGTCCGACTTACTGCCGGCTATGCGGACCAAACTCACGCTCCTCTGGTAAAGGGACTGAATGGCCCTTAACAGAAAGCCACCCACCCCAAAATCCTGGAGCGTCCCCCACAGGGTGCCCCTGTTAATGTAACAGTCCCTACTGCTCTTTTTCACCAATGACATCAACACACACACACACACACACACACACACACACACACGCCCACACAAATGTATTGATTACAGGACTACTCTCTTTACACATAAAGCTTTGTGAACATCAGTGCTGCATGTGTCCTTGTGTACCACAGCTGTCTCTATTGTTCAGTGATCTGACCCACCTGAACGTGTGTGTGTGTGTGTGTGTGTGTGTGTGTGTGTGTGTGTGTGTGTCTTTATGCATGCACGTGTTGGTGTTTATCCAAATGTTTTTTGTTGTGTTGATCTGACATCATATTAGAACAAGATTTTTAAGTTCAATTCATTGAGGTCTGCAAAACTCATGTGCAAGTGTCTTGCTGAGCAGAGTGCACCCGCAACACAAAAACAGCTTGGGTTCAACTTACCAAAAGACAAATTCACTTGGGAAAAGTTTTAAAATGCAAATACTTTTTTTGTTATTTAAGTTTTTTATTAAGTTTTCCTAATTTTTACACACAAACAAAAACAAGATACCAAAATAACCCACCCCCCTTACAGCACAGGCTAGCTCAAAACCACACACAACCACAATTCAAAATAATTTCAAAACATGCTGTCCAACAACTTTTGTATGCTTGATGCAATAGGGCATGCTACGGTACCATGGACGGAAATATTTGGGGTGACAGGCAGGACATGCTGGGGACAAACGCTGTAAGATTTTTACCTATTTCAGAAAAGTAACTAACTAACTAACGAAGTTTATTTATTTATTTATTATTCAACCCTCCCACTGTCCTAATGGGTGTGACCCCATGAGGAAAGTTGACCTTTGAGCAGGGTGAGGGTTTATCCATTGGGTCCTCGTGGCAGGGGTGAGGTGGTGCTCACTCCTCACCCCTGCGGCGTGGACCCAGTGGATAAACCATCAACCCTACAAAGGTCACAATCCTATCATTTACAAAATGAACATTAAGCACCATTATTACAACACCTATGGATTAATAAGGCAAGGGTAAAGAACAAGCAGTGCTTAAGAGGATGTGGGACTGAAGTATTATGTTCCTCAGAAACAGCCAGAGATCAGTCTCCAGCAGAGACAGTTATGTAACGTACAGTTTTGTGAAGGCAGCAATGTTCTGACCCTTTCCAGCCTCAGCTTCCCCACAAAGCCACCAAGCGGCCCTAGGAGACACTTTGGCTTCTCAACAGTGGATTTAGATTTTCATTACTTTCCACATGGTCCTAGCTAAGACCTGGTATTAAAACCCTCACCAGAATTTGCCCACTTGGCATGAAATGCTATAAATCTACATCTAAATATCTATTTCTGTATATGTACTGTATGTATAGCTGTGTGTGTGTGTGTGTGTGTGTGTGTGTGTGTGTGTGTGTGTGTGTGTGTGTGTGTGTGTGTGTGTGTGTGTGTGTGTGTGTGTGTGTGTGTGTGTTATGGTAAATATTCTTGTTAACTCTTGTAATTTTTTAATTAGATGTTTTGGGAAATGAACTATTCCACATTTTGAAAGTCAAATTAAATGTGGCCTTTCCTATTAATAATTTAGATTTTTAACATGACAGTGCAATAATGTGTTTATTACATATAATAAATAAATTAAATGAACTGAAACAAAGAAACTAAACTTTGTTCTCCAGGACTCATGACTCCTAATTTAAAACACTAAATCCTTTGGTGGATAGGATCCAGTCATCACAGGTCTCCTGGGGATGCTGAAGCTAATGAAGAAAATATTATTGGATATAATGAAGACTTACTCTTTATTGAGGATTAATTTAGCATTAGATGATGTTTTTTCCCAGTGTGGTTACATCGTAGAGGATTAAAAAAGGAAATTGTAAGTAAGTATACAACTAATGAGCCACCTTAGCTGTAGTTACTGACTTTGAATCTGAGGTTAAATGAATCAGACACAAAATAATGGGATCATCTTTATTAAAATTAACCTTTAACACAATTTTCTAACACAACAGCACTGGCAAAAGGTTGTGAAACAGCATTCATAAATCAGCATTAATGCCTTGAAGCATGCGGTGTACAGTACCAAGTGTACAATTAAAATTTGACTCTGCTGTTCTTGATGATGCTCTTGGGTCTCAGCTGTTGTTCTCAAATAAATCAGTTCCTAGAAACATTTGTACATCAGTTCTTCATCACAGTCCTGAGTGCACAACGTTTTATAAGAATTGCATCTGCTTATTTGGTTTAATAAAGAATGAAGTTACCCAAACAACTAAATCAGCTTTAAGAAAAACATTGCTTGGTGATTTTAGAAAATTATTAGATTTGTGGTTTATGTTTATTGCTGTAAAATGAGCTGCAGTGATATGACCAGACTTTAAATTCTTCAGTCAGCTGTCTTCATTCATGTGAGAAATTATGAATAAAAGAGAAATTCTGAACAACAACCTAAACACTGAAAAAGATCATGAGAATATTCAAGACATTTTTTACTCCCTCATTTAAAATGACTGCTTAGTCTAACTTTAAAGACATAGTGTGTAAAAATGGCACTTCACCTGTTGTGGTTAAACATTTAACGGAAGAATATTTAGGCATGGCAGCTTTATTTATATAGCGCAGTCATACACAGAGACAAGTCAATGTGCTTTCCATTACCAAGAATATCAAAAATATTTACATCAACATGAAAGAAAATACTATTTAAAAATTAAAAATAAGAAAAGCTAAAGACTGAGAAGTTACAGTGCAGAACGAGCAGCATACGCTTTAACTCTAACCCATGAACTTTCATTCAAAGGCTGATGAAAACCTGAAGGTTTTATAATTTTGATTTAAAACTTACCAGAGTTGAGGCACATTTGATGTCATGAAGAAGCTGATTCCACATGTTTGCAGCATAGACGCTAAAGCAGATCCACTCTGTTTGGTCCTGACCTGGAGTTCTACCAGCTGACTGTTTCTTAAAGGTATTGGCCAGACTCGGCATTAAAATTGTAGAAAATCAGTGTAACTACACTTTGTCATCTATATAAATATGAACTGGGTTCAGTTTTTCATTTTGTTAAGGAATTTTGTCATAAATCATTACAGAAAATCAAAATTCTCTCCTCCAGAGAGTGAAGAACTGTGTTTCGCATACGTCACTCCAACACAAGAAAACAAAGTAGCTGCTGTTGCTAGTATGTGAATAGCTGTAAATTGTTTACTAATTATTACGGAAAATTGCGTTTACAGCTGCAGCAAAAGGTCTGAGCAACATGTCCGTGTCCTACATACAATTTTAAATAACACAGGTCTGATCTAAAATAACAACCTACATCTATAAATCCATCTGGAACCACACAGCCACTTCTGGGCTCCAGAGTCCCGTTAGCATGACTGCAGCAACACTAGGGTGGCCATACATCCGGCTTTAATACGGACAGTCCGGTTTTAAAAAAGAGTGTCCGCCTACTGGCGCACCCTTGAGACAGACACTCATTTGTCCTCTTTTTGACATAACTATTTATTCTATCTTATATGAAAACATTTATAAAATGAATAAAATAGGCATTTGTGATACAATATAGCCTATTTAAATCTATAGTGCAATTATAAATTCTTAAAGATGTTTTTATGACATTAATATATGAAGCCGGTTTGAAATCAATTCTATTGGTTAACAGCGAAAGTAAAAGCAGCCATATTTAGGTGGTTGATCTCAGTCAGACGCAGGTCAACCAAAAGGGTGCGCACCCAACCACCTGCAGTTCTGCACTCTGCACTAGCAGACATCAAAATGCCGAAACGAAAGACCATTTAATCCCGAATGGACAAAGGAATATGGATTCATCGCCAAAAGTAGGACAGATGACTGTCAAGCATATTGTACGGTTTGTCGTTGTGATGTGGACGTAAGCAGCAAAGGGAGAGGCGCGCTTGATCGACATGCTAGCACTGAAAAGCACAGGAGCAACAATCAAAGCGCGGGTACGTCTTCTCTTCTTTCCTTCTTCCGTGAAGCCACATCTCCCCAGGATGACAAAATATCTGCGGCAGAACTTTGTAAGTTTATCACGCCGTCAAGCATCACCAGTCATACAGGATTGTAGACTGTGGAATAAAAGTTGATCGAGAAGTCTACAGCGATTCAGCAGTAGCAAAAGGAGTAACGTGTGGACAAACTAAAGCTTTGTGTGAAAATGTCCTAGCACCCTATTCCATCCAGGCGCATGTGGATTACATAAAAGAAAATGAACTGCATTATTCACTGGCGACTGACGCATCAAACAAAGGCACGACAAAACGCTTCCCAATAGTCCTCAGATGTTTTCACTTTGAAGAGGGCGTGCAGAACGCTCTGCTTGATTTCTACAGTTATAGTAATGAGACATCGGAAGCTTTAACAAATCAGCTGCTGGCCAAACTCGAGATGTCTGGTCTTAATTTACAAAAGCTGTCAGCTTATACAGCAGACAACGCCAGCGTTAACTATGGCAAACACAACGTTGTTTATCAGAAGCTACAATTAGCTCAAAATGATGTGCTTGCTGCAAACTGTTTAGCACACATCTTGCACAATGCTACAAGATATGCAGCTGGCAACTTGGATCTGGACATTGAAAAATTAGTATTGAAGGTCTATAGCCATTTTAGCATCTCAGCCAGTAGAACAGCGCAGCTTAGGGAGTTTTGTGAGACGAGTGCAACCTGCTGTCATGTCGTCATAAGGTGGCTGTCTCTGCTGCCATCTATTGACCGAATGCTGAAGTGTTGGAAGCCTCTGATGAGTTATTTCCAGAGCCTTGGTGAGGAAGAATGCACCAAGATTTTGATGAAGTGTTTTGCAGAGGACAGAACTGAAATGTCTGAGATGTACTTCCGCTTCCTCAGTCACATTCTGAAGGTTTTTTCAGACTCCATTGAAGCACTTGAGGCCAAATCATTCAGCATTACGTCTGTGTTTAAAGTGATGAGTGAGCTTAAAGTCAAGCTTGAGCAGAGATTAAATGGCCATTTTTTGGCTTTGCTTGTGAACAGCAAACTCAAACAGTTAACTCCTGATATCGCAAAGAAATGTGAGACTGATTTCATTCACTTCTATGAAAGAGCAAAGAGGTAAGTGACTGAAAGGTATGACTTCTCTGAGAACAGCTTTCACCGCAAAATGCCCAAGCTTAGCCTCACAGCTGATGTCTCTTATGGAGAGTACAGTGATGCAGTCCAAGCCTGCAAACTTAAGAACATTGATATGGATGGACTGTATGAGGAAGCTGGCATGGTTGAAGCTATTCTCAGCTCCCCAGAAATAGAAGGTTGTCAGAGCGAGGAGCACTATCTGAAGCTGTTTTCCAGAGCAGATGTCCCACTGGTGAACCTGAGGAAAGTCAGCGCCTACATCTTCTCCATTCCATGCAGCAATGCACACACAGAACGGATCTTTTCTATGATGTCCTCAGCATGGAGAAATGAAAGAAATTGTCTGGATGTGGAGAGCGTGAAAGCAGAGCTGCAAATTTGTGTCAACTTCACTTTGGACTGCACGGACATGTACAAGAAATCTCTCTCAAACAAAAAACTGTTGGAAGCAGCCAGGAAAGGACAAAAATATAGAAAGTAGATCTTCATGTCTTTGGTGAGTACAATAGTCATACGATATAACGGTGTTGCTATTGTGTTTGTCTTTGTTCAATCTTAAAATTGTCCTCCTTTTTGGTGTTGTGGAAATGGCCACCCTAAGCAACACTGCTAACCATGTTAGCTCCGGTAAGGGGAAAAAAAGTCATTTGGGAAAGCTACAACACACAGAGATATAATCTAAAAAAGGATCCCCATATTTCAACAATAGACCCTTCGTGGACCAATAGAGCCTCCGTACACATAAAAAACAATCATCGGTAGAACATCGTCATATCTTCACTCAGTACTCATCACTTCCAACAAGCAGCACAATTTAAGTTCCAGTAACTTAATCTCTATGGTTATTCCCAAAGCTCGCATGTCCTTTAGCCGCTCCTCATTCCAGTTTGCTACTTCCAACGACTGGAATGAGCTGCAAAAATCACTAAAGCTCACTATCTACATTCCACTATCTACCTTCAATAATTCACTGCAGTCATTAGTTTCTGGTGAATGTGCTTCTGAGTACTTAAAGACTGTTTTAAGTCTGTTTGACTCCTAATAAAATGCTAACAATGTATTAGTAGTGGGTTTATTTATAATATAGATTATTTCAACAGATTATTTCATGAGGTGAATCTTACGGACCACAGCTTTAATGTAACCACTGAAGCTCAGGTCTGAATCATTTATGACACCAAGATTTCTAACCTGAGTCTGTGTCTTTGTTCCTCTGGAGCCAAGTTGAGAAGTAACCTCCATCTTTTCACATCGACTCCTGCCGGATCCACTCCCAGCTGACCCAGCCGGGAGTGGATCCGGCAGAGATGCGCCGGGCTGACCGCTGGGTAAAACTGTGTGGAACACAGAGGTCTCCTTAGAGCTCCACAAGCCGGCAGCCCGCGCAGCAGACAGGCACCACTGCGATCAGAGATGCGCCGAGCTGCCGCTGAGGGGAGGGGACCATACAGATAGTCGGAACCCAGCTCCACCAACATGTCACATTTCAACCCATTTTCAAAAATGCAGCGTTACGTTAAATGCACTGGATTTTACCCTATTACATTTAAATTTCATGGTTAAACAGTACATGTTAAAATCTAAGCTCAGCCAGTGCAAGAGCATCAGTGACCTAAAATCATCGACGTAAATTCATAATTATAATTTTACTCACCGAAAAAAATGAAGTGGAGACTCCTTGGATTCAAATTCAGTTCAAAGATACTTTATTAATCCCAGAGGGAAATTAGAGTTTCAGTGCACACAATTCAGAGATCAGACACACATGGGCAAGCTCTATTAGTACAATTTAAACCCCAGCATGTAATTTTGTCCAACAATTGCACAAATAATATCCAAAGAAGAACGCACAAACGGCACAACTAATGGTCTAAGTTGAGAGACTGAAATTCACGGAACAATTTTAAGGTGAGGCTGAGGCTCAGTGAGGCCTTTCCCCGGAGCTAGCTCTGCGGTCGCGTGGGTCTGATGCTCATTAATTACTCAGAGTTTCAGGCATTTAATACACTTTAACAGAAGAGTGGCAAAAAAATTCACCCCCCTGAGTTGTCATGAGTGTAAACTAGATCATTTAAACCTAAAACATGTTTTGGAACCAGGCTGTAAACATGTTTATTTCTGCTGTGAAATTGGCATTTTTAACATGGGAGTCAATGAGGATTTGCTCGCTTCTGACACCAGCCCCCAGCGGATGAGGGTGGAACTGCAATTTTTGTCACTTCCTGTTTTGCTTCATATCCAGACCCGAATTATGGGGTCTTGGCGTCGACCAACAGGTCTTTACACATCCACGGACTCAGAAGCCTACCTAGCCCCCTCACCTCGTGGTTCCACATCACCAGCACCCCTCGGCAACCGGAGAGGAAACCCTGCAGCTAGGCCACCTACACCCCGCCGAGAAGGCACACCGATGCAAGGAGGGTCTGTTCCCCTACTGCAGGTAGGTTGGAAGGTTTGCAAACTTTTATCGCCGCTTCATAAAGAACTACAGCGCCGCCCCTCCCACCGGTCTCATTAAGACTGACCACCAGACCCGGCCCTTCTGCCTCAGGCTTTCCACCACCTGGTCCACCTCTTCACGTCCACACCGATCCTCCTCTGTCCAGACCCCGAAAAGGCGTTCATCGTGGATGTGGACGCCTCTGACGTGGGCACCGGGGCCATTCTGTCTCAACGTGGCACGGAGGATAAACTTCACCTGTGCTGCTTCTTCTCACGGAAGTTCACCCACATGGAGCAGACATATGGAGTGGGCGACAGGGAGTTTCTGAAAGCCTGTTACAGGACCAATGACCATTCCCGGACCCAGCACGATCACTGCCACCGACCCGGTCCATCCTACCATCCCGAAGACAAGGTCTGGCTCTCCACGTCCCACCTACAAGTGAGGGGAGCCTGCCGTAAACTAGCCCCCCGGTTCCTTGGTTTCTACAAAGTGGTCCATTGGATCGGGCCCCTCGCCTACAGGTTGCAGCTTCCTGCCTCCTCCAAGACCAACCCAGTTTTTCACACCAGCCAGCTCAAGCCGGTCACATCTACGTTCCTGGCCCCTGGCTTCCGCTCCCATCCACAGCACGATTCTCCCGCTACTCTACGTAGTACGTTCCGCCCACATCTTGGTCCAGCGGCCGCTTCCTGCTCTTCGCTTCACTGGTTCGGGCTGTGGGGTAAGTCACCGCCGTGACACATCCTATCCCTCTTATTTCTGAAGACAATAACTTCAGTCTTACTTCTGTTTAACTGGAGGAAGTTTGACTGCATCCAGTCTTTAATTTGCTCCAACAGAGTGAGTCTAGGGGACCACAGTCACGGGTGATAGAGCTAGGTAGATATGTCCTCTGCATAAATATGAAAGGCCTATGACCTGAACCAGGGGGAGCATGTAAAGATTGAAGAGCAGTGTTCCAAGAATTAAGCCTTGGGGGACCCCACATGTCATGTGATCAGCTTCAATTTGAGATCACCAATAGAGACAACATAACCCCTGTCTTCAAGATAAGATTGGAACCAACTATGGCTGCATCTGAAAGTCCCACCCAGGTTACGAGCCTATCAAGAAGGATGTTGTGGTCCACAGCATCATAAAGTAAACTGAGATTGAGCATCATTAGAACAAATGTCTTGCATGCATTTGTATTCAGACGAATTACATTTAAAGTTAGAATATGGAAAATTTTAATAAAAAGCTATATCTTGAAAAAATAATACCTCCATGTGGCGTTCAGATGCTTGCAGATTGAATGTACAGTTTCCCCTTTTAAAGCTATATTTAAAAAGATAAATAATAACATTTTTATTCTGTTGGGCACAACACTGTTTATGTTTGCATCTACCAGCCACTAGAGGGCCCCATTGCTCTAAAAATTCTGCTCAGCAGGGCGAGGCTGGGACTGTGTAAAATGGCAGCTGAATCCAGAATAAGTTCTAATGGTAAATACTGTTGTAAAATAAACTTATTAGCAGAAATAAATCCTTATCCTGTACGATGTGTCTCTGAACATGCTGGAACGTGTCAGCAGTGAACCAACATCCCAGCAGCCGGAAAACTAGTCCTGTTGTTACAATACCACCTCTGAACGCCAGAATTTGCCAGATTGTCCATGTTTCATAGTCAGCCTTTAATACCTTAATCCATGCGTCGATGTGTGATGGCGCAATGGTCGCATTACTTCCGTTATTAACAATGAAACTACTTAGCATCATGATTCCAGCTTGTTTTGAAAAAGGGGGCTTAAAACTAAATAACAATTGTGATTTAACATGTTTATCTAAGTAAAAATAAGACATTTAAGGCTAATAATTCATGCCAAGATAAAGACGCTTTTGTACATTAGATCTGCGGCAGATAAAGACCGAAATCCTACAAACAGAGCTCACTCTCGGCTCTCGCTCTTCACCGCAAGCTAGGATTTGGGAGTCAGGAAGAAAAACAAGACCAAGCTCACCCTTTAAGCTGAGATACGAACCACATCATCCAATCACAAGATCACTCATAATTACTTCACTAAATCACAAAATCTGGTTAAAATATTTTCTAGGTGCAGGCAGAGAAGACTTTCTGCTTCAAGGAGTGTGATCGTTGCTGCTTCCAGGTGGACAAAGTCAGGAAGGACACCCACTGGATTTGTAAAGCCTGTGGTGTTCCTCTGTTACTTTGAGGCTTGGCACTCATTAACTGTGGCTTCTGGTCTTGACACCTGCTTTGTAAATGAATGTATATAATTTTGTGCCTTGCTAAATTTGATTCTGTCTTCTGCTGCACATGTTTGGAAGTAGCAGAGGTAGACAGAAAGTGTGGAACTCCGTTTTCACTAAAACAGCAATTTTACATGAAAAACTCCTGAGACATGCCTTGCATTTTTTGCACAAAACTTGCATTTAACAGTTGTTTGCTACATTTGACCGTTTTTGTTTTTTAATCACACTCGATAGTTTCATTCTGAGTGCTGAAAATGGTTTGTTACAAATGTTTGTGGTTTTCACTGCAGTAAACTGAATTTTTTCTACTCGGATTTAGAATCGTTGTGCACTTTCAGGTTCAGTGTACTAATACAGTATGACAAAATTAAGAAATAACTAGAATCACATAGGTGGGGTTGTGCTGAAAAGAATGATACAAATCAACGCATGAACAATAAAATATAGAGTGAAATATAAAGGTGAACACTAAAACTAGTCAAAATGGCTAATTATACCACAGACTCCCAAGGGTTAACAAATGCAGTCTCAGTGCGGTGGTGTTGTCTAAAGCCTGACTAGAAACTATCTAGCAGGTTGTTTGTCTCTAAAAAGTTCTGCAGCTGGATCTTACCTGCTTTTTCAATCATTTTCCCAACAAAAGGAAGATTAAAGATTGGTCTGTACTTAGGGCAGCAGTAGCTCAACAGGTTGTCCAGGAAGGTTGCAGTTTCGATCCCGGCTCCGGACAGAGTTCTTCTGTTGTGTCCCTGGGCAATACACTTCAAATTCAATTCAAATTCAAAGATACTTTATTAATCCCAGAGGACCCACCCTGCTGGTGGTGGTCAGAGGGACCGGTGGCGCCTGTGCTCGGCAGCCTCGCCTTTGTCAGTGCGTCCCAGGGCAGCTGTGGCTATATCGTAGCTCATCACCATCAGTGAGTGAATGTGTGTGTGAGTGTGAATGGATGAATGATACACTGTACTGCGGGGGTCGGCAACCCACGGCTCTGGAGCCGCATGCGGCTCTTCCATCCATCTGATGCGGCTCTCTGTGCTTGTAAAATAATGAATGGATATTTAAATAAAAAGCTTTATATTTTGCTGCATTAATTTTACATCTGTATGCCAATTCTAAATGTAAAGATTGTCTGCGTAAACCTGAACAGTTCCAACCCGGTCTGACTGTGAGACCGGGTTGACGGGTCATGCTTGTGCGTAATCATAGGCGCTTTATGAGCTGAAGAGGATGTGAGATTCTGGGATTCTCCTCAGACGGCTCCTGGATGTGTCGCCACATTGGAGACAAGAAAAAGCGCTATTCAGCCAAAGTTTCATAATCAGGGAACATTTTCTAAGTGACAAGTCTCGCTTCAGTCGGAGAAATCTTCCTGCATGCGCTCTGGTTCTGCGACGCGCTCCAAGCCCCTCTCCACATCTTCAGCTCGCTGTGCACCGTACGTACGCGCTGACAGCGAGCTGCGCTGAGCAGTGTCCAGCTCAGATGTTCAGATGGGAATCTTTTTTTGAGTGATTTAGCTACATCTGCGATGTGCCTAACGAATAAAATGTCAGTTCATCTGCATGCGTCGGGGTAATTCTTTCTATTCTTTCTCCGTCAAAATAAATGGTCAAATACGGGAACTATCCGGTCAACGCAAGCCCTGCTTTTAACTGTTCTGTTTTCTTGTGAAAATTGTTGCAGAGAGATGTAATTTAACTTAATTAACACCAGAGCCAAGAGCACTGCACCGTTATCTCCGTCACTGTAAACGAGGGAAAAACAAATTGATCGAATCCTTTTCTGACCTTCCCCACCTACAAAGTTTAATTACAACAATCAAACGTGACAGAGCCCAGATTTGTATTCTGAACAGTCTAAAAGAAACGTATGACAAAAGTGACATCTGCTCAGTAAAACCACCAACAGGGTGAAAAATATCAAAATATTGTAGGCAGAGACGGGCTACAACTTCTGGATCCACTTTATAAAAATCATTTTATTGATTTTCGTCTTATGACGTACACGAGCGACCGGTACTGGCTGCTGTCACCTGTTGTGAGCAGCTCTCTGCTGTCTGAGGGTAGGCCCCGCCCACAACGCTGCGGCTGCTGTGGCTCCCAGTGTTTACTGTGGGAAACGGGTAATAATGGCTCTTTGATGGGAACAGGTTGCCGACCCCTGCTGTAGTGTAAAGAGCTTTGGAGTCCTTACGTTGAGAGGCGCTATATAAGTGCGGGTCATTCATCATTTATTCATCACAAAGGGATTTAGTCTTCTTTTCCTTAGAAGAGGCTTAACAGCAGCAGTTTTCAGTGATCTAGAAAAAAAACAGAGATTAGGGAATGTTTAACAATTTTCCGTACATCAGCCTTTAAGCAACTGAAAACCTTTTTAAATGAGTTAGTTGGCAGAGTGTTCAGACAGCAGGCAGATAAGTTTACCATTATGTTACACCCCTCCAGGCCTAGGAACTACCAGGAGGGGCAACACAAGTGTGGTGGGAGCAAACACGAGGACAAAATAAAGTTCAAAAGGAATTTATTAACTAAAAGTGTCCCTGGCAGATATAAATAAAGTCAATGAAAATAATAATGCCAGAGGTCTGCTTAAATCTATTATTTTAAATATAAGTCTAAAGATTTGGGGAAAGCCCCATGCACGTACATTACCCTCCCCGGGGTATTTCTCCTCCTTTTGGTCCTGCGTTGCTCCTACTGTGGCCGGCGTCTCACACTCTCCCTTTTTCTCTCTCTCTCTCTCTGGAAGCCGATGGTTCTCCCCAGGAAAGATCTCTGTGTCGGTGTAAAATCTAAGTTTCTGGTTCTCTCGGTTTTCCTTCTGGTTGTGGCAAAACGGCGATCTCAGGTTTTCCCCGTTTCGTCTCTCGCCTCTTATCTCTCCGTATCGTTCCTCTGCTGCTCGTCTCGTGTGCTCGATCTCTGTTCGATCTCTGGTTGCTCTTCTTCATGACTCTCTTTGACTCTCTATGGCTCTCCAACTCTCTTCCTTCAGAAATAGGCTTTGAATCAGTCTTTATCAGGTCAGCCGATCTCGCTTCCGCTCCACTGGTGGAGGTGTTTTCACGAAGCATCTGGATTTCATGATCAAGTTCCATCTTTCGTAACCGCAGCTTTGTCTCAGCTTCGAGCTCAAGACGTTTTAGTTCCAGAGAAGCATCTTGATGACGAGCCTTTCCCTAGGCTTCATACTTTATCCGGGCCAACCGCACTTGTAGGCGTGCAGCCTCAAGGGAACTCAGGGCAGACGTAGGAGAAGGAGGTTCTTATCGAGGCAGGGTGACAGGCAGAGGAGTAATCTTACGCTCCTCCGGTGTAGTTGGCATCTCCCTGGGGGAATCCTTTGGGGAATCCCCAGGTGGTTCGGCTTGTTCGGGCTCCTCCGTACATTCTTCCACCTGCAGCAAATCAGTCTCACCAACAGCAGGAGGAGTCAGCAAACCACATCTCTCCATTTCCTGGATCACAGCCTCTCTCAAGTCCTGTTTAAGCATTGCTCGGGCACCACGGAGGCCGAAGTGTGCAGCCAGCTCCTCCAGAACGCTTTTCTGACATCCCTCGATCGCCTCCCGCGAGGGAGCCTCGAATATCTCCGACAAACTAGTCATGATCACACAAGAGGAGAGAACACCACGTTACTTCAATATCACAACCACTTGCTATAATTCTTTGCACCGTCAAAACACAATTTCCCAAACTCCACACAACCGTAGGCTATTATAATAAAAATCTAGGGCAAAATTAAATAGTATTAATGCAAAAATCCAGGACGAGCCCCCATTATCCCAAGATCGACCTTATGACAAACAGTATTTGCGTAACATGACCTTCAGAGTTTGATGCCAATGCTCCAGCATTCCTTGACTCTCCAGGTGGTAGGCCGAGGAGGTTACATGTTGTATGCCTAGACTTTTGACTACTCTCTGAAACAACCCAGACCTAAAGTTTGTTCCTTGATCTGTTTGTAGCACTCTGGGCAAACCAACGAAAGAGAACCACAGATTTTGCTGTTATTGAGGACAAAGGAATGGAATGGAATAAGTGTTGGGTAAATTATGGATACTTTGTGTATGATTTTAAACGAAATTACATCCAGCCTATTTTTCCCTGGCAACAGACAGGCGCTTGACCTTGCTTCTTCCCAGTCCTAGCTTATCAGTAAGAACGCCCTGTGCCAGCGCCTGTGTGTCTCCCTTTCGAAGTCTAAAGGAATATGTAAATATGTGTGCGTTTTATCATCTCTGTGTGTCTTTTAATAAATACTCTTGAGAGGGCTTTTGTCCGAGGAGAGCAAAGAGACCACCGACTCGTGTGTATCATTTTATCTCTCTCTCTCTCCACTTTAAAAGTCTAAATGGTTTATTGTTAAAAATTTTGTATGGGTTAAATTGATCAGCTTGATAATAAATCCCCTGCGTGGTGAGCTTTCCCTTCAGGTAACCCTGGATGGGAAAATGAAAATACGTAACAATAAGTATTTGAACACCTTGCGATTTTGCAATTTCTCCCACTTAGAAATCATGGAGGGGTCTGAAATTCACATTGTAGGTGCATTCCCACTGTGAGAGACAGAATATAAAAAAAAAATAAATAAATCAGGAAATCACATTGTATGATTTGTAAAGAATGTATTTGTTTTGCACTGCTGCACATGAGTATTTGAACACCTGAGAAAATCAGTATTGATATTTGATACAGAAGTCTTTGGCCTAGTCCACACGTAGCCGGGGTTTTTTAAAAACGAATATCCGCCCCTCCAAAAACTTGCATCCACACCACCGCGTTTTAAAAACAGACTCTGTCCACACGTACCCAGATAAATACGTTGTTAAGGACATGCCAGACCTGTAGGCGGCAGTACTTCCCCCGTTCTTAACCTCGTCCTTCGTCTGTGGTCTTCCGCAAGGAGCAGTAATTCCTCTTGCAAAAACAAACAAGCAGAAAGCGCTTGGACAATTGATGGATCGGGTAGTGACAGAGCGCAGCTCTGAAGGCTTCCGTGATGCCGGCTAGTGTAAACACAGGTCGCACACGTGATGTCAGCATTTTTTTGTCGTGGAAAGTGACGTTGCGGACCTTAAAACTCCGGTCTTGTCCGTCCACACGCAGACACCCAAAACGGAGAAAACGCAGGTCTTCACTTTGGCCAGAGTTTTTAAAAAACTCCGTTTTCGTGTGAAAAAACTCCGTTTTCGTGTGGATGACAGGCCAAAACGTAGGAAAATATCTACGTTTTGGCAGATCCCCGGCTACGTGTGGACAGGGCCTTTGTTTGCAATTACAGCGATCAAACGTTTCCTGTAGTTCTTGAACAGGTTTGCACATACTGCAGCAGGGATTTTGGCCCACTCCTCTGCGCAGATCTTCTCTAGATCTGTCAGGTTCTGGGGCTGGTGCTGAGCAACACAGAGTTTCAACTCCCTCCAAAGATTTTCGATTGGATTTAGGTCTGGAGACTGGCTAGGCCACTCCAGAACCTTGATATGTTTCTTACGGAGCCACTTGGTCATCCTGGCTGTGTGCTTCGGGTCATTGTCATGTTGGAAGACCCAGCCACGACCCATCTTCAATGCTCTGGCTGAGGGAAGGAGGTTGTTGCTCAAATTGTCGCAACACATGGCCCCATTCATCCTCTCCTTAATACAGTGCAGTCATCCTGTCCCCTTCGTAGAAAAGCACCCCCAAAGCATGATGTTTCCACCCCCATGCTTCACAGTAGAGAATGTGTCCTTTGGATGCAACTCCTCCTTTTTTTTCCTCCAAACACGGCGAGTGAAGTTAAGACCAAAAAGTTCTACGTTGGTCTCATCTGACCACATGACTTTCTCCCATGCCTCCTCTGGATCATCCAGATGGTCATTGGCAAACTGCAGATGGGTCTGGACATGTGATGACTTGAGCAGGGGAACCTTTCATGCAATGCATGATTTGTAACCATGACAGCACAGTGTTCTACCAACAGTGACCTTTGAAACTTTGGTCCCAGCTCTCTTCAAGTTATTGACCAGCTCCTCCCATGTAGTTCTGGGCTGATTCCTCACCTTTCTTATCATCAGTGATACCCCACGAGATGAGATCTTGCATGGAGCCCCAGTCTGAGGGAGACTGGCAGTCGTCTTTAGCCTCTTCCCTTTTCTGACAAGTGCTCCAATAGTTGATCTATTTTCACTAAGCTGCTTGGTCATTTCCCCGTAGCCCTTTCCAGTCTTGTGGAGGTCCACGATTTTGTCTCTGGTTTCTTTCGACAGCTCCTTGGTCTTGTCCATGGTAGTAGTTGGAGTCTGACTGACTGTGGGGTGGATAGGTGTCTTTAAAGAGCTCAGGCAGGTGCTACTAATTAAGATTACTAAGTGGAGTAGAGGTGGACTTCTTAAAGGCAGAGTAGCAGGTCTTTGAGAGCCAGAATTCTTGCTGCAACAACAGAGGTGGCTAAAGCCGGGCGTACACTGTGCGACTTTTTCACTCGCAGCGTTCAGCTTCAGCTCAAACTGTACGACTTCCTCGCAGAGCAGATCTCACGAGTCATGTGCTCACACTGTACGACCCAGTTCTCGCATGCGACCTGACTGCTCACACTGTACGTCTGGTAGCAACACGTCGGCCCTAAAAATGTGCTAAAAATAGCAGTTTTTACTCAACACGTCAGACTTTTTTGTCTTGTCTTGCCTGTTGTCCTTCGGGAGTGCTGCAGGAGGACACACAGGGATTTATGGGGTTTGGATGAGAAAAACGAAATAAAGACAGTAAATCTGTGTTTTGTGATCAGTTTAATTTGACATGAACACGACAAACACGCTTTCTTGACAATCTTTGTGAGTAAAAAAAACATGTAGAAACAAAAACGAACAGCGTGTGTTATTAGGGAAATAGCGAGCGACCGGCGTTGATGAAGGATTGCGCGCGCATGCGCCGTGAGCGGTTCTGATACTTTTTGGGTCGCAGCTGCTCGCAGCGCCGCTTCAACAGTGCGATACCCTCATGAGGGACGAGCGAAATATTAAACACACCAGAAGTCCCTGTGACCTCACGACTGCTGATCGGCGGCTGGTCACGTGGTGTTAATCGCCTCTCGTAACCCCCTGTACACTACACGGCCGCTCGGCGCAAAACTCGCCCCGATGTCGTGGCTTCTCGCACGACTGGAAAATCGGCTCAAAAAAGTGAAAAAGTCGCACAGTGTACGCCCGGCTTAAGACCCTTAGTCTCCCTCCCCCTGCTCCAGTATAGTGTTGTGTGATCATGAGGTGTATTCCATGGCTGTGGTGAGCGGGCAGTGCGGGCATCATCCAGCCTATGCCAGCTGATGCCACCGCACCACCCCACTTACACCCTCAGCCCTCGGTGTCTAAGTGCGGTTTAAAATTGGAAGTGGGCACTGGCACCCGGGAGGAGGCTGAAATATCCCCCTGCCAAATGCCGTTGAATGTGCTCACTCCCAAGGCCCTAAGTGTGTGTTTGTGTGGAATGTCGTCAGTGGAAGTGTATAAGGTGCAAATAAAATTGGGGGG
>SSNQ01034257.1:401572-417149 GCA_006942095.1 Nothobranchius kuhntae
AGAATATATAAGACATGGGACATCCAGGTAAGGTTGGGTCCTCCCCCTCCTGGACCTCCCCCTCCCCTGTGATGGAACGGCAGAGGAGCCAAGGTTTACCTGAGGCCCCCAAACCTGGGCCAGGCACTGCTGCGTGTTCCTGCCTTCTTCCCCGCAGCATACATGTCAGGACCCGACCCCCAAGGCCCCGCCCAGATCCCCACCCGGGGCCGGCCACCCCCAAACCCCGAGCCCCCAGGCCCCCACCCAGACCTGCCCAGGGGCAATGCAGCTGCCAGGCAGTGACCCATGGCTGCCGCCAAGATCCCCAAGGGGCCCCACTCACAATTATAGCTTTTAAAAATCAATTTAACACTAAACTGCTTCTTTACCAATTTTGACAAACCAGAATCTAGAACGTGTAATATTGGGAATTATCAAAATCCCTCAGACACCACCCCATTCCTCAAACACTTAGAAGAGGCTCTTTCCACTTAATGTGAAGTAAATCTGTTAAACATACACATTTATCAATATAGTAATATTATTATGTGAATATGCTGATAATAATGCTTTATTAAATTGAACAAGTAGACCCATTGGGTGTATTTAAGACCTGAAATAAAGCATTATTTCCATAAAAAAACAATGTTGATTCATTTATTACTGTGAAACAGTCAGGACATTATTAAATTACTTTAGATAAACAGAATATGATTGTAAATAACTTGTAAAGTTAGGAAATCATTTTATGAAACAAAACATATATTTAAAGGGAGTTAGATAAACGTCTTGTCTCCTGTAAGAGGACCTTGGGAGTTGTAGGCCTGATAAGTCAGGTCATATTTCATCATCGCTTCTTCAGGGTGTCATGACACCACAGGTGTCACGGGTGGCAAACTGATGAAGCAGGCCTTGTCTTGGTTACAATATGTATTTGAAATGTTTATATTTATTATTTTACTTACGTAATAACGTACTTTTTTGGGGTAGATGTCAGAAAGAAAGGTCTTTACAGGACCTTTCATTTGTCACAGAAAGGTGAGAGTTTTTTGGTTATGCCTGCATTAGCGTTGTGGGTTTGTGAGTGTGTGTGTGTGTGTGCGGGTGTTTGTATGTGTGTCAGTGTTTCCAAGTGTGCTTTAAAGTACCGGTAGGTGCCTGACTATGACCCAGACACGTGCAGCTGTGTGTGAGCAAGAGAACAGCGTCAGCAGCTCAGTAGGATGGAAACACAGCTGATTTTTAGACTGCTTAGAAGTCTATTTATACATTTTCCACTTTAAACAATAATGATAGCCTACAGGTGCCCCTACCTGCTGTAAACATGATAAAGTCTGTGACTGCCCGTGTTTCTGTTATGCTGCATTTGCACTAAAGACTTTCAGTTTGGATTTTGAAGCCTGACTTCAATAAGACCTCAAGTACAAGATAATTTTGAGAAATGATCAGATGGAAAATCTGAAACAAGCAAACTAAGAGTAAAGATTAAAGTGCAATGTGTTTGATTAGGATTAGAAACACCTCTCCTGCGAGGTCCTTTGTGTCAATTTCCTCCTCTAGAGAAATGAGTATTATTGGCTTTTGGTACATAACATGTGTCACTTGTTACGCAATGTTTATTTTCTTTGCACAGAGCCACTCAGAATCTGAATGCTGTGCACCTTTTCACATCACACTTATTTGATTTGTCATGGAACATCACACAGCTTAGGATCACCTCAGTTTGAAGCTAGCGCTATCGACCTGCTCTGCAAGTGTTCCAAACTGATCAGAATATTCTCTGAACTTGTTTTTATCTCTTCTGTGTTCAAACCAAGTGACCCAAGTTAGTTAGAGAGACAGTCTGTGATTTGTTTTTGTGGATTGATTTCATGTGACTGTGTGCTGACTGGGAGATTAACTAAGTCATTAGGTCGGCTTGCATATTGTTTTCTGCAGCAGATTTAGATCTGCAGAAACACTTGCATTAACAGGCAACATGGGATTATTTTTCAGAAACGTTTTACATGTTCCTGCAGGTTTTCTTTTAAGCAGTTTCATAGTTTTACCAGAAATGGCATTCCTCCCAAATTTCAGATGCAGGAAAAATAACTTACATGCATACACAGCAAGTTTGTTTATTAAGCTCATAAAGTAGCTATTATTTTGGAATAAAACATTGACTTTGAGTTAGTAATAAGAGAAATGACTGTCTAGAGGTGTTGCCACAGAGGTTTTGGGCAAAAGAGTGAATGTGGCTGCTTATTTACTAAGGTTTTCAATTGGGAAATGATTGCATTCGATGTAGTTACAAAACAAGCACAGTGTAAATATTTTGAACAAAAAGCCATCAGAAATACCAGCAATGATCTTAGAACATTGGCCAAATAAACCAGTGTTTCTTGTTCCCCTAGCCAAACTCCCCAGCAGATTTTAAAATATGTTTCAATCTGAATACATATAATTGAACCTGCTAATCAGCCATTGATTTAAATCAGGTCTGCTGACACAGGGAGACATCTAAAACAAGCAGGATAGCACAGATAAAAGCTGGTCTTTTATCTGTGCTATCTGTGTAAGGGTGTTCCCATAACAACAGTATTGTCATGGGAACACCATTTAAACAACACAACAAAACAAGCATGTTGCTACTGGCGGATGATCTGGAAGAGGCCCATACTGGTTTGTTGCTGTGCCACTAGGGTTGGGCTGGAAGGATGACTTTTCATAGAATTAAATGACCCACACTTGTATAGCGCCTCTTAGAGTAAGGACTCCAAAGCGCTTTACACTACAGTGTATCATTCATCCATTCACACACACATTCACACACTGATGGTGATGAGCTACGATGTAGCCACAGCTGCCCTGGGGCGCACTGACAGAGGCGAGGCTGCCGAGCGGTCCCTCCGACCACCACCAGCAGGCAAGGTGGGTTAAGTGTCTTGCCCAAGGACACAACAGCAGAATTCTCTGTCCGGAGCCGGGATCGAACCTGCAACCTTCCGATTACTGGACAACCCGCTCAACCTGTTGAGCTACTGCTGCCCCTATTACATAAAGTTTAATAGATGTATCCCACATTTCTTATTGTTATAAGGAGTAAAACTTTATCAAAAGGACAGATGTCTTATCATTTTTCTTGAACTTTAGACACTTTAAGAACCATGAAAAAAATAGTGAATTTACTTTAAAAAAATGCTATTTAAAAAGAATAGGCTACATGAACTAGGAATTAGTAAGATCAGAGAAGGTACGGTTCTGTTTTGACTGGTCAAGTTTCTTATTCTATATTACAGAGCCCTATTGCATGCAGTGTATCCATGCTTCAGCTGGATTAGTCAGTGTGTCTGGACCAGAGCTGCAGCATGTTTTCAGTTCCAGTTTTCTGTTTTCTGTTCCAGCAAACATTCTTCCTCTGTGCATGACAAAAGCATAAATGCATCGCTCAAAACGTCCTGCATCCCACCGGGGATTAAAGGAGTTCTGACCGTGTAATCTGAGTAGGTGAGTGAGATATCACAGTTTTCCTTTAGAGGACAGATGGATAATGCCTGTACAAAATGCAAATAAGAACCTGATGTGTGTTCAGCAGCTGGAGACACAACAATAAGAAAAGGGGGTGGGGTGGAGATTCATTTGGAAACAGAAAGGTGTGAAGACGTGCAACAGGAGAGCATGTTCACACACAAACCAGGCTGTGTTTGGTCCTCTGAGTCAGGAGTAGAACAGTCTGTCCAGTGTGCCGGTCTATCGGTGTGTGTGTGATAGCCATCCAGATCTATGCGTCCTCTCCTCTTAACCTTTTTCCACTACAGGTTTTTCTCCTGGTCCGGGCTGTGCTAAGCACTGGGGATAATGTTCTGCTCTTTTAATTATGCTCTGACTGTGACGGCCTTAGCATGAGGGCCTTGCGATATCCACACACAGCACTTTTCTCAGGCATGTCAGTTGAGCCTTTATCTCGTGTCCTCCTGAGAGGTCAAAGTGTAATGGTCCAGATTAAACTCCCACCCTAAGATTCATTATGAGTCTTCTTGTTAAATATTTTATCATTTATTTTATTCACCTTTATACTTGTGCAAGCCGTCTTCATGTAATGGATTCTAGCATTTAGCAGTTTTATGAGTTGTTTTCATAAATATGTGAACAAATAGTTTTAACTCACCTAGAAAACTAGACAGAGGGTAGCCAAAGCAAAAAGAATGCTCTGTATGTCCACACTCCATCGTAGCCTCAGCAGGCCTACCATTGGCCCAATCAGTTTAGTGTTATGCTAATCACAGCACTCTATCAGTTTGGTGGGCCAATCACTGCACTCTAATGGTTTGGTGTGCCACCAATTATATAAACATCTCCAGGCTGAATGAAATCATGAAGAAGGCCACCACTGTGGTGGGGTTGAAGTTGGCTTCCACGGAGGAGGTGGCTGAGCAGAGGACTCTGTCCAGATTGAGGGCCATCATGTACAAAGCCTCACACCCCCTACATGAGGTCTTCAAGGAGTGGAGGAGTGTGTTCAGCAGCAGACTACTGTCACTGCACTGCTCCATGACAGGCTGAGGAGGTCACTGGTACCACGTGCTGTTAGACTGCTGTTGGGGTTATTAGGAGCGAACAATTTGTAAGCTTTAACTTACTTTTGGATTCTTCAATAAATTCTGTAAATATGTAAATATTTACTGATTTATTAATTAATTAAGATATTCTTAGATATACGGGGCACCATTTCCCCTTTAACTGGGGAAAAATTGAATCCAAAACTCTTATCAGTCTTTCTTGAAGTTCGTAGAATCCTTGGAGCAGAGACTTCTCTTCGACACAACAAAGCTACTGGAGACGAAAATCTGAATTTTATAACGTTTAATTAACAATTTGTCAAATGAATAAACAGTGACATAAATGAATAATAACCATGTGATATAATAAAAGGATGTATATTCAAAATAATGTTCAAGGTGTTTTGTGTGTATGTATGTATGAATGGGGTCCTTTGTTCTCACAAAAGAGTAGTGTGTGTGTGTGTGTATGGATTCAAAATGGAGTCTTGAATACAAGATGGCTGACCCCTTTGTCTGGCTAAAGTGTGGGTGGCAACTTGCACTTTAACTTCCAAAGCACTTAGAATCAGTAGTAACTTAACCTTAAATCACTCAAAACATTTCAAAGGATCATGAAACAACACAAAAGATTAATCACGAATAATATCTTTTAGTTTAACCACGTGGCCAAGCAGAAAACATTTAAAGATACCAAACAATGATTAATAAGCAGTTTATTCTTTCAAAATGACCCGACGGACGAATTGGGAGCGAAAGAGGAAAACACGAAGCTACTTTTTAAGCAATAGCGCGGTTTTATTGCTTATTCTGGACTACAGAGGAAACGGGAGAAGGAAAGGAGAGAGAAAGATGAATTTCTGATCACCAAACAGCAAAGCGTCCCCCGCAGTTTGGCGTTCTCCGTCGGTTTGATGGCTTTCTCCGCTGTTTTCGCGTTCTCCGTGAGTGTTTCTCCACGGCTGGACACAAAGAAAACGAAGTTTCTTTTTGTGCTGAGTTTGACAACTTACAGCATCTCTGAGAGCTGGATGAAGTTGCTGCTTTCCTCCGTAGTTCTGTGTCCTCAAACATCAGCTGGAGGGGAGCAGAAACGAGCAGATCAGCGGTCCCGTGGGCTCAACTTGGGCACTTAGATCTTCCGCGTGCTCAAAGAAGTCGGAGAGTTCGACAAGCGTGTCCTTACCGCCAGGTATCCTGGGCAAAAGAACGAGGTTTCTTTGTCTTTGCTGAAGATTTATGGTCTTAGTTCGCGGGAAAGCTCCGCTCACTCCCACACAGGCAAAGAATGTGTTTCTGGTATTAGGCGGTGACGTCATCACAATGCTTCCGTGTGCAAAGCATCATGGGAAATGAAGTTTCTTGGCGCTGATGTGATTATTTGCTTTTCAGAGCAATTTAAGCACAGTCATTTTGGAGAAAATCACTGCATAGTAATTTCCTCATGAGGTCAGACCCTCAACACTGCACAACTCCCTAGTGAAGCATGAATTATTGAGCTGATCAAGCAGTGAACTGGTTTGATTTCATAATGTATTATAACTGCTTTAATTTTTGTTTTAGTAACTTGTTGTAGAGTGTGCCGTATGAATGAGAGCAGCTGGCCATAAGGCAATTTCCCGTGGGATCAATAAAGTTTCTATCTATCTATCTATCTATCTATCTATCTATCTATCTATCTATCTATCTATCTATCTATCTATCTATCTATCTATCTATCTATCTATCTATCTATCTATCTATCTATCTATCTATCTATCTATCTATCTATCTATCTATCTATCTATCTATCTATCTATCTATCTTCTATCTATCTATCTATCTATCTATCTGTGTTAGTTATCGATTCATCTGCTGTTTAACCCTGTTGTTTTCTTTGTATGCCGGTTGTCTACTGAGCACAAATGCAGATCTGGTATCAACAGCAGTGCAGCTCCTCCTGACACCACCTGCAGTCCTCTGGCAGTCAGGTCACAAGGGGTTCTGTGTCTTTGTCTCCTGGTCTGTGCTTTTGGCTCTGAGTCGCCCCACCTGACACCCTATCCTCCCACTCCACAGCACTGGGTGACACGAGCTGTGCCACCTATCTCAGAAGTCCCTGTTCCGCAGCCTGGCTTGGAGGTCCAGCCATCTTCAGTGGCTTTGTTTTCTGTGGTCTTGCTTCCTGAGGTTTTGTTTCTTTTGGTCCTGCCTCCTGAGGTCTTGTCTCATTGGTTCCTGCCTTCTGTGTCTCCTGTCCAAGGTATTCCTGCCTCCTACTGACCTCCAGTCCTGTGTCTCCGCTGCTAGGTCATGGTCTGAGGTGTTCATGCCTGCTCCTGAGCTCCAGTCTACTGTGTCTCTGACTCCTGGGTTCCTGTCATCTGTATTCCTGCCTCTTCGGAGTTTCTGCCATTGCCTCCTGAGTCACCTGAGTTTCCAACTCCTGTGGTCCACTCTCAAGTGTCTCAGCCTCCTTTGGTCCTTCTCCTGCCGGGGGTCTGTTGTCTCCCGCTAGCCTCAATGGTCCCACCATCTCCAGGTCCCTCGCTGCCGTCCTCCAAAGGCCTGCCGTCTTCTGCTTTCTCGCCGCCAGCCTCTGACAGCCTGCTGTCACCTCTGCCCCTGACACCAACCCCCGTGGTTCTGGTACCTCCAACGTCATTCCCCCAGGCTTTCTGAAGCGTCTTTGTGCATTTTTTGAGTTGAACTTATAGGATTTTGTGTTTCTCGTGGTTCCCTCCCATCCACCCGTTCTGGGTTGTTTTTTAGTTTTTGCCCCCCCGCGGCCGCCCTTATGTGTGTTTGTTGTGTTGGGCATTTGGTGCCACCATGTGGTGGTGGGGGGCATCCTGTTCCATTTCTCCAACTTCTGTCTGCAGAAGCATGTTAATCACCTGGGGTCTCATATATAAAACATTGCATAGAATCCTCACTAAAACTGTACTTATGCTCAGCAAAAAAAAATTTACTTACACCAAAGAAGTTTGTGACCTATAAAACATGGAGTATGCACAGCTTCACGCAATCTCCGCTTTATAAATCACACTCAACCAAGAGATGTTCTCAGGTGTTTCTGAATCACATCCCGCCCTCAACACGCCCACTTTCTGACACAAATGGTCAACGCAAAGTGTCTTGTGGATCTCATGCATACACATAAGCCGGCTCGTGCAGCGCTCCACCATTGAGATTGCGACTGCAGATTAAGGAAGCGCAATTTCACCAAAGCAGAAATTGAGGTGGAGAAATGAAAGGAAGTGCTTTTGCGAAACAAATAACAGAAAATCCACGGAGTGGTACAGCATTGCTGAAGCCGTCAGTGCTGTGAGTTCTTCAGAGAGATCTGTGGCAGATATAAAAAAAATGGTCCAATCTGAAGGTGGAGGCAAAAAAGAATGATGAGTTGCCACCACCAGAGTGTGTCTGCCACTGGCGGAGGCCCTGGCACTTCTGATACTCCACAGCTCGCCGTTAAGATCTCAGCAGTACTCGGATCGGCAAGCTTGGAATCCGCCCTTGGTGGGGGGGTACTGTTACATTCTGTGTCCTCGTCTCCTGTGTCCCTTCATGGTTCCCCTCTTTGTTGTGTCATTTACTTTGATTAGGTAGTTTTATTATCCCCCAGCCTTTCAGTGTATATGGTTTTGCTACTCTTTAGGTCATTAGTTTATATAGTATTTTGGTCTGGTTTTCTCCCCTGCTTGGTTCTGCTTCTCCTCTTATTAGTTCCACCTGTGCCCAGTTCCCTTAATCGGTGGGCTGGTGTGTGAGGTGAACCTCTGGGGCAGAATTAGCTTGTTGATCTGTGTGAGTTATCTGCAGGGTTGGCTCTGGGGGTTGTTTGGGTGGTCGGCCGACGGCCTGTACAGGTCCAGTAAAACGGTGGCTCAACTTCGCTCTGTGGTGGCCTCGTTTGCGGTGGTGATAGGGGAAGAAGGGAGCCAGAAAGGCCGGTATACAGCCAACTAATCGGCTGGGTCAGGGGCTCGTAAGAGGGACCGTGGAGGTAGCAGTTATGCCTTGGAGGTTGACTGGGAAGCGCAGGTGAAGCAGCAGAGATTTGTGGAGGGCAGCTTTGTGGTCAACAACAGAGCAGTGGCTGGTGCACGTTTTGTGACCTTCAACCCTTTCGTGGTGACCAGGGAGCTGAGTAAGGTGATAGGAGATGTGCTGGATGCTACTGTTGTGTTTCAAGGACTGTTGATGGTGGTTTGTCTGATGAGGGCCCAGTGCCTCAAGGCATTGAGGCTTCAGATGTTTATGGGTGTGGGGGTGACTGTTTCTGAGTGGCGTTCTGGTTCTTTGGTTAATGGGGGTGGTATACGGCGTGTTGAACGGCGTTTCTGAGTCTGATGTGTTTGACTCACTGAGTGGGGCGGCGGTGGCAGCTGTTTGGTGTCTGGGGTTTGACGCTTGCGGTTCCAAACCGCTGTTGATTGATTTTGACACGGTAGAGCTTCCAGCCCAAGTCATGTTGGGCTTTCTCAGCTAGTCGGTCAGGCCATTTGAGGAACCTCCCTTGAGGTGTTTCAGTTGTCAGGGTTTTGGCCATGAGGCTGGTGCCTGTGCGGTGGGTGTGAGGTGTCGCCGGTGCGAGGGTGCCCATGAGGGCATGCGATGTGACCACTGCTGTAATTGTGGTGCAGCCCATTAGGCTGCTTATAGGGGTTGTGTGGCATATAGGTCAGCAGTGGAGGTGGAGAGGTTTCAGATGGAGCATAAAGTGTCTTATGTAGAGGCAGCGCGTCGTGTGGGGGTTAAGAGTGGTGGTGTGTTGGGGTCTGGGCCTTTGCCGGCTGGTGGTGTGGATGAGGGGGCAGGTGTGGTAGTGGTGAGGGATAAGAGAAGTTTTTGGCATTTCTGGTAGAGGCCTTGTGGAGGGTGAAACATGTGGCGACCAACAAGTCAGATGAAGCTCACGAGGTGACTGTTGCTGCAGAGACCTTTTTGGGGTTTTGTGACTTGTCCCCCGAGGAGGTATGTGGGACTGCTTGGTCACGCAGGGTTGAGGGGTCTGCTGCGGGTCATGGGACATCCTTGGTGAAGGATGTGGGTGCTGGAGGAGGTGGGGGGTTGTGTTGGTGTTAGCTCTGTGAGTGCCCAGGGGTGGGGAGGTTCGTTTGTTTGTTGAGCGCTGCAGGTTGTGTTGGTTAGGCTGTGGAGGTTGTTGTGGCAACAATGCACCTTTTTGGCATCCAGCCTGCCTTTTTTCATTGAAGAAGAAGAATTCCCTTAATCACCCAGCCCTGTGTATTTAAGCCCCGGTCTGGTCTTCTGTGTTTGTCGGTTCATTGTTGCTTGTCAGTGTTGTTGCTGCCTCCTGTGCTCCAAAGCCTTTTTGAGTTTGTTTCTTGTATCTCGTCTGGATTTTGCTGTGGCCCTCCTTTAATAAAGGACCATTCATTATTTGACTTCCTCTCTCTCTGTGTTTTTCTGGATTTCAGCATTTTGGGTCCAAACCTCCCTCAGCTTGATAGGTTTTGGACCATCTCAAGGATGATCAGAAGAAATGCTCCTGAGTGAAATATTTGAGTGTCACAACAAAGGGTCTGAATACTTAGGACCATGTGATATTTCTGTTTGTATTTTTTAATAAATTTGCAGAAATTTCTAAAATTCTTTGTATTTCTGACAATATGGAGTACTGTGTGTACATTAATGGGGGGGAAAATATATTTAATTGATTTTAGAAAATAGTTGCAAAATAACAAAAAGCAAACATATGACTCGGGTCTGAGCACTTTTATGTCCCCACTGTATATATTTATTCAGCACAATATTTTAGATAAATATAGTCCTGTTTTTGTGACTGAACATTCTGAGGGTTTAAATACTCACATGACCTGAAGATGTGCCAAAAACACAGTTTGTGAGTGCGGAGTGATAACGCATGTTGTTACAATGATTAAAACAAGGTCTCACAGCCTGTACTTTGCATGATTGTGGCTTGTTATGAGCCAAGGCTGCTAATTGTTTCAGTACAACTTGTACACACAGCCAGTAATGAAGCATATTTTAACTTTGGCATGAGATGTGGGCGATATCAATTTGGAAACCTGGTGAATGGGAGAGAATGCTTGGGTAAAACCTGCAAGTTAATTTAGAATTTTCCTCCCAAATCTGAACACCTATAAAATCAGGTTACCACAGACAAAGCATGGCAGCTTTATTTATATAGCACATTTCATACACAGAGGCTATCCAATGTGCTTAGACTTAAAAACAAAATAAAAAAGAATCGAAAACAGCATAAAATTAAATTTAATGTTATATTTCATTAACAAATGTCTTAAATCACTCAGCTGACCCTTTGTGATTGTGGTGCAGCAGCTTCAACAGTAAATTATTTTTTTGTCTAGAAATTGTTATTCAGGAATATTAATATTAACAAATAAGCATAATCACACTGAAATGGACTTTCAAGGATTTGAAATGTTCTTTCTGTCTTGCCTTTCTGAAATTAGCTAAATAAATGTGTAGATAATGACAGACATAGTCAAAACTTATTTTTCTTTTTAATTTAAATAGAAGCACAACATATATGTGATTGAGGGCATAAGGCAAAGCATATTAGAAAATAGCTTTTATTTCTCCATTCACTTGCATTATTATTTTTTTCTTTGTTTCAGGGACAGCGGAAGGGGAGGAGAATAAGGCTCCCTCAGGGTATCTGCAGGTTTAAGGGAGCCAAATTTAAGACTTTTTAAGACCTTTTTTAAGGCCACTTTGACCAAATTTAAGCTATTTAAGCAGGGCAGCAGTAGCTCAACAGGTTGAGTGTGTTGTCCAGTAATCGGAAGGTTGCAGGTTCGATCCCGGCTCCGGAGAGAGAATTCTGCTGTTGAGTCCTTGGGCAAGACAGACCACCTTGCCTGCTGGTGGTGGTCGGAGGGACCGGTGGCGCCAGTGCTCGGCAGCCTCGCCTCTGTCAGTGCGCCCCAGGACAGCTGTGGCTACATCATGGCTCATCCCCACCAGTGTGTGGATGTGTGTGAATGGATGACTCATACACTGTATTGTAAAGCCCTTTGGAGTCCTGACTCTGAGAGGCGCTATACAAGTGCGGGTCATTTATCATTTAAGCTATAATTTCCAGCTGTTGCCTGGAACCGGTGCTAGCCATGCCACGATCGTGGGATTAGCCATCCAGTTACCATTAAACTTGCACTTCCCCATGGCGCAAGCTCCCACTAGCTTAACCAGCTAACGTGCTCATCTAAAAATAGCCCCCTTTCACAACCAACTGAATGTGCACGGTTCCGCTTACACCAACAACGTACACAAAAAAATGCTGAACACCAACTAGAAATTCACGAAAATTTTATAGAAATAAAAGAATCTTGTTTATTGGGTCTTTGGTCATTTAAGACCTCTGGAAACTGTATTTAAGGATTATTTGTAATTTTTAAGGATTTTTAAGGCCTTAAATTTGGAAAAGCTAATTTAAGGCTTTTTAAGACTTTTTAAGGACCCGCGGATACCCTGCTCCCTATAGTGCCTTCTAGAGTCCAAGAAACTCCCAAGGCACTTTACAACACAATCAGTCATTCACCCATGCACACCCACATTCACACCCTGGTGATGATGAGCTGCAATGTAGCCACAGTTACCCTAGGGAACACTGACAGAGGCACGGCTGCTGAGCACTGGGGCAACCAGCAGCATTCTCTGGTGGTAGCCGGGATTGAATCTACAACCTTCAGATTACCAGACAACCAGCAATAGGAAAACATTTCTCTTTTAATAAACTTGAGAGGCAAAATATGTTTCCACAGACTTAAAAAAATGTTGCACTTTAGGCCTCAGAAATAGAAAAAAATCTGCAAACTTCTGAGATAAAGTTGTTTGGTTAGTCTTAAAAAGTTCTAAAACCTTAACATCTTTTCAAGGTTTCTACATAGAATTGTTTTAATGGTTCAACAGGTCAGATAGAGAGCCACAGACTCTATCACATCCTCTCCCTGGTACTCCAGGCCCCCAGACGATCATTACCAGGATATTTTCGTTTAGGTGGTTGTGATTTTAGTTCAGCAGAAAGCCTTTTTCCTAAGCAGTTAGTCTGCTTATGTTTTCAGTTTCCACCTTATTCGTCACCATTATTACTAAGCCTTAGTTTGCCGTTCAGACACGGACACCTTCTGTTAATAAACCCTTTTGTTTTTTACTCTCACCACCTTGTTATTTGTCCTCACACACACTTCTCCACCTATTTTCCTGTGTTAGTCTCCTCATCCTCCTAGACCTTCAGGAGGGGACGTAACAGCCATTAGCAGTAGCACAGAGAGTGCTGACGTAATGGCAGACATGGTCAATACTGGCTGCTCGTTAGCCTAGCCACTGCGTCCAGCTAATTACATATAATTGGTCCGGACTGTTTTGAGTGCATGAGGGAATTTTAATTATTCCAGGCAAGTAAAATTGGAACATTCCATTTCTTAAGCACTGCACGTTTCCCCTTTATTTAGTAAAAATCCAAATTTCTTTCTGTCTCAGAAAATCTGACAAAAAAAAATTAAAATCATTCAGCCAAAGTCAAAACATCAATGTTTCAAAGTGTCTAGTGTTGCCACACAGATCAGCACACTGCACCGACATGTGCAGTAAACACTTTAAATAAATCTAATTTCATCCTGTTCCTAGTAGGGGTGATTTTAATGTTGCTGCACAATAGCAATAAGGGCCTCTTTCAGTTATGTAATCTTCTTTTCAGTATTTCTAATTAAAATAAGATATTCTGCACCTTCTGATCTTCAAAGGCTAAAAGTATAAATCTAACTGGGTGGCTTAATAAACTTGAAAGAACACAACAAACAAGCCTTGTGAAGCTCCTGATATGAGTGTCTCTACATATAACAGAGAAACATCTTTTATTAATTATCTCTGTGATAAAAGGCTGAATGTGGTTCCCGTTTTCTACGACTTTATCTAACTGCTGGATGTTTTTTATGAAGATGTGTCATCAGATGATTATTTTGGGGTGAGTTGTTTAGAGTCTGGAGTGCAATAACTGGAGAACACAAGTCCATCTGGGTTCAGAGGGGTCAGCAGGTGCAGGATTTTCAATACAAATAGGGAGCGACAGACAAACTGACCCTAACCACCTGTCAGATATCACAAAGATGCTCAGTGGCGTCTCATGAAAATGAAAGAATGAACAGAAAACAGGTGATTAATTTAGCTTTTTAAAATAGTCTCCCTGCACTCAGACCGAAACAAAGAGGAAAAGATTACAACAAAATATCTTTCAAAAACATTTCCTCAAGAATAATATGAGCTTTGAACCAAACATTTTACCACAGATTCAGCTAAGAATCAGACGGATGCACCTGAAACTGTGGTCCGGTTCCATACCCTACCCTACCCTACCCTACCCCACCCTACCATACCATACCATACCATACCATACCATACCATACCATACCATACCATACCCTACCGTACCCCACCATACCATACCATACCATACCATACCATACCCTACCATACCATACCATACCCTACCGTACCCCACCATACCATACCATACCATACCATACCATACCATACCATACCATACCATACCATACCATACCATACCATACCATACCCTACCCTACCCTACCCTACCCTACCGTACCCTACCCTACCAAATTTATTTGTATAACTCATTTTAAAACAGTGTGTCAGCTGACCAAAGTGCTTCTCCGAGTAAAAACATCAGACATAAAACCACAAGATTAAAATCCACACTCATACACATGGAGTGCGTGTTTAACAGCCATTGGCATTAAAATAAATTAGATCAAAACAGAAATTCTAAAACATTTAGTAAAACAAAGATGAAGCATAAAAAAATTGCCCATTGGCCAAAAGTTAGGTGAAAGAAATAAGTATTTAAATTTGATGAAATTGTGCCAGTGAAGGAGCCTGGCACCTGACCATTTAGAGCTTTGAAAGCATAAATAAACATTTTGAGCAGCACTCAGTAGTGCACAGGGGGCCAGAGTAGATCAGCCACAAAGGGTGTGATGTGACAACATCTGCTTGAGTTTGTAAGAAATCTTGCTTCCAAAAAAGTTTTCCTTTAAACTAAATAGCAATGCTAATTTCTCTGTTACACAAGAGAATAGCACATTATCACAAAATGTGACAAGCCTTCTCCACCAGAAAAGGTAAAACATTAGTTACACTCTTGACATATGAGTTTTGTTTCAAAAATAGGGGTAATGAGTTTATGTTCTTACTAATTTTGTGAGGTTATTTTTTTCCCAAATCAACAGAATTTATTAAAAAATGTGAACAATTGTCAATCCCAGGAATAGCAGGCTTTGTTCTTGTAAAGGATTAGGGAGCCAGGTTCCCTGAGGTCAGAGTCAGAGCCACAGTGGGCAAACAACATTTATTTTTCAGGATCCATAAACATGTTTAGCGAATTAAGGTATGAAACTGGACACGAGAGCTTTGTGACGCAGGACTGGCTCTCGGGTTCAGGTGAGCTCAGGTAAGACATCAGCAAATGCATGCATTTGTACAAAACATGTATGTGAATCTAAGCATGTGCTTTGCAAATTGCCTCTGTATGTTTGTACCCTCTGACCTTTGTGCCCAGTCTCACATTACACTATTTTTTTCAATAACTGTCCTTCCCAGAGCCATATTACCCCTCATGCACTCAAAACAGTCTGGACCAATTATATGTAATTAGCTGGATACAGTGGCTAGGCTAACGAGCAGCCAGTATTGACCATGTCTGCCATTACCTCAGCACTCTCTGTGCTACTGCTGATGGTAATGGTTGTCTGGGGGCCAGGAGTACCAGGGAGAGGAAATGACACACAGATCGAGGAACATGGCCTTGTGTTCCGTTGTGGTTCAGAATCCGGCAAACATTACTGCCTGCCACATTTAGCAACAAGAACATCAGAGGAAATGCTATTTTGGTCTTTCTGAAATGGGATTTAGGACCAGTTTAACCATCGTCATCTTCCACCTATGAACCCTCCTGATTATACATAGATATCTTTGTAGCTCTTTATTGTGGTGCCCTAGTTTTCCTCAGCCAACTGAAAAAGGCCAAGAAAAGGTCAGACAGGCCG
>SSNQ01034257.1:420176-451228 GCA_006942095.1 Nothobranchius kuhntae
GACTTCAACCTAGTTTCCAGGGTGTTATTTGCTGCTCCGTTCGAGAGCGGTGTGTCAAAAACAGGGGAGAATATCAGGAACCTGCTCTTCCAGAAACTCCGTGAGTTTGGAATAGATGCGACACTTCTGTCTGGCCGTGTTGTGTTTGTCACCGACCGTGGAGCCAACATAGTTGCTGCCCTGCGTGGATACACAAGGCTGAACTGCAACGCGCACATCCTGAACGTCACTCTGTCTAGTGCATTTTCACCAGGCGTGTTGGATGAAACTGCTGAGCTGTCTGAACTGTTGACCAATGCAAAAAAACTGGTGAAATATTTCAAACATTCAGGTCTGCAAAACAACTTGAAAAAATCTCTCAAGCAGTCAGTCGAGACCCGATGGAATTCAAATTATGACATGTTGGATTCCATACTTCAACAGCATGAGGAAATCTCCACATTACTGCTGAGCAATAACCAATATGAAAGAATTGTGCAGATCAATGGAAACACTCTGAAAACAGTAGTTGCATTTCTTGAGTTATTTAAGGATGCTACTAATGACCTAGAATCCGACAACTCCACTCCCAGCGCATCACTTCCACTGCCGTGGTCTGTGAGACTCATTGAACACTGCCAAGCTGCATCCCACGAGCCCTTGCTCTCTAAAGTCGCCAATGTGTGTGCCTCACGTCAGGAAGAACTTATGGGCACCAGTGACACATCTGCATCCCCTCTCCACATGATGTACAGGATTGCAACACTGCTGACTCCTAAAATGCAACTGCTACGGATGCTGCCCTCAGATGCAAGAGAAGATGTAATTAAAGGTATGCTGCCTAGCTTTTTATAAAAACAGAAAATGGCATGCAATGCAGTTATAATTAAAATTATATTTAAAATGAATTTTAAAAATAGAAGGAGAAATAAGAATGAATGAGAGGCATAATAGCTAAATGAATGACACGAGCCATTTTTTAAATAAATATTAGTTAATATATGAATAAAATCCTTTTTTAAAGGCGCAAAGGACATTATTCAGAAGATGCAGTTTGACCTGGTCCCAGCCACAGCAGAGGATGAGCCACCACCAGCCAAAAAGCAAAGCACAGAACGATTCGCAGACTGGGAAGATGACGCGTCATTTGCATCAGCGCCAAAGTCGGTCGATGATGAAATTTCTGAATATCTCACCTGCCGGCTCTCTGACAACCCAGACCCAAACAACGTGCTTCAATGGTGGAAGTTCAACAAAGAGCGCTTCCAAGCGCTCTCAAAGCTGGCGCGTTTCATTTTCAGTATCCCTGCATCCAGTGTGCCTTCAGAGCGCGCATTCAGTGTCTGTGGGCGCATCTTGGAAGAGAGACGCACAGGATTGGGACCGCAGTCGGTCAGCCACATTCTCTTCCTTCACAGCAATATTCCAACCAAGTGATTAATCAGTAAATTAAATTTTTTGGTTTTTATAAGTTATCTTTGTTATCTATTAGTGTTATTTGAGCCACTCAATCTCTTGCTATTTGTTAATTAGGTGCCTGTGTTACTGTGCGGCATGCCTAAGTTTGAACGTTTTTATTTTATTTTATTTTTTCAAACAGAACACCTGCAACATATGGCAAAAAACTTTAAATTTGCTGTTTTTCATGTTTATACGGTACTTGTTTTGCAAAGCGGTCTATTTTATGTACAATGTGATTGTGTAAATTTTTTTATACACATGTATAAAAACGAAGTTATTAAAAGTCACTGCACTGTGTTGTCTATATGCCGATTGTGTCAATATTTCTCATTCAGGTCTCTTAGAAAAGAGGCCTCGATCACTGCGTGATTACAGAGGAGAATAGAATATGAAATGGCCTTGACTTTCCTTTAAGCACCACACAGTAGCTCCTTTATTATTATTATTTTTTAAGAATTTTATAATTTAAGTAGTGAGGAGTTATTTGAAATCGCATGCGCCGAGGTGTCACCGGTGATCCTGGTGACGCCTCGGCGTAAAATGGTTAATCCTGACCAAGACGTGCAGGCCTGAGAAACGAAACAAGGATTCATGTGGTTTCCGTATCCAATAAAATGACATGTTTTCTCCAGAACCAGAGAGGACACAAACTCAATACATCTCTTTTATTGTGAGGTAATAATTTCTCCGGGTTTTGCGGTTGCGGACGGGAGTGGACATGCACACTGCGGGTGCGGGCGGGAGTGTAACACACACATTGCGGTTGCGGGCGGTAATGGTCAGAAATTCAGCGGGAGCGGGATGAAGAAAACAGTCCCGCGCAGGGCTCTACTCTGGGGTCAATCTTCCGTAAACATGGCCTATCATTCCATCTGTATGCTGACGATTGCCAGATTTACTCTCCATTGTGTCAGGAGAAAGGTCACTCTATCCAGTCCTTTGTGTCTTGTGTTAATGAGGTGAAGTCTTGGCTAATGGCCAACTTCTGCATCTGAATGAGGGAAAGACAGAGCTCATTGTTTTTCACCCCAACAGCAGGAATGTGGATCGTTATGTTGATCTTGGGCCTCTTTCTCCATACTCAAAACCAGTTGTGACCAGTTTGGGGGTGAAAGTTGATGCTGGACTTAAATTTGATGCTCATGTGACAGTGTGAGCGTCCTGTCACAATGTCCCGATTGATCATGCGCCCTGGCTACTTGGCCAAGGGGATGTCCCTTTGGCTGACTGGTTAGAACGTATGACTCTCACCCGGGAGTCTAGGGATCGAATCCCGCCCGGGCCCTCGTTTATCCACTTTGCCACATTTGGCGTTGTTGGCAGGATCCATGTAGTACTGTCAAGTAGGTCCATGAATGTGAAGTTTGTGGCACCCTGCGCGGGAGCACGAGGACGTGCTTGTGGAAAGAGGGGGGAAGATGTGACAGTGTGAGCATCCTGTCACAATGTCCCGATTGATCATGTGCCCTGGCTACTTAGCCAAGGGGATGTCCCTTTGGCTGACTGGTTAGAGCGTATGACTCTCACCCGGGAGTCTGGGGATCAAATCCCGCCCGGGCCCTCGTTTATCCACTTTGCCACACTCACATCAACTCTGTGATCCGGTCCAGTTTCTTTCACCTGAGACGCCTTGCAAAAATCAAGCCCATGCTGTCAAGAGCCCACCTGGAACGGGTACTCCATGCTTTTGTAATTTCTAGGCTTGATTACTGCAGCTCTCTATATGCTGGGTTGTGTCAGTCTTCACTGCGTCGCTTACAGGTTGTGCAGAACAGCGCAGCCAGGTTCCTGACTGGGACCAGGAAACGGGACCACATCAGTCCGGTTCTGGCCTCCTTGCACTGGCTTCCGGTTCGCTATCGTTCACAATTCAGACTCCTCGTCTTTGTTTTTAATTTCTTCCAGGGTGGTGCTCTCCCCTATCTGGCCACGCTCCTGGATATACATTCCCCATCACGCGCTCTGCACTCCTCTGACCAAGGCCTGTTCGTTGTTCCTCGTTCTAGGTGTCGTACTCGCGGGGACCGGGCTTTCTCAGTACTAGCACCGTCACTTTGGAACCAGTTGCCACCCTCAGTTAGGCTGTCCCCATCTCTGCCAGTCTTCAAGACCCGCCTAAAAACACACCTCCTCCGCTTGGCGTTCCCTGAATGTATTTGAGTTAGGCAGTCATTTATGTTGATTTTATCTCAGTCTTCATTGGTTCAATTTTTCCCTTGTTTTACACATTTGTATTCTACTAGAATGTTTCACCTTTTCTGTAATTTGTAATTTGAATTGCTTTTATTTTGTGATTTATTCACTTTATTTGACTTTGTACTGTACAGTGTTCAGCGCCTTGGGCTTCCTGACAGGGTTGCGGAAGGCGCTTTATAAATAAAGCTTTGATTGATTGATTGATTGAAAAGATTACAACAAAACATCTTTCAAAAACATTTCCTCAAGAAAAATATGAGCTTTGAACCAAACATTTTACCACAGATTCAGCTAAGAATCAGACGGATGCACCTGAAACTGTGGTCCGGTTCCATACCCTACCCTACCATACCATACCATACCATACCATACCATACCCTACCGTACCGTTCCATACCATACCCTACCCTACCGTACCATACCATACCATACCATACCATACCCTACCCTACCCTTCCCTACCCTACCCTACCCTACCCTACCACACCCTACCATACCCTACCATACCATACCATACCCTACCCTACCCTACCCTACCGTACCATACCATACCATACCATACCATACCATACCATACCCTACCGTACCATACCCTACCATATCGTACCATACCATACCGTACCAAATTTATTTGTATAACTCATTTAAAAACAGTGTGTCAGCTGACCAAAGAGCTTCTCAGAGTAAAAACAGACACAAAACCACAAGATTAAAATCCACACTCATACACATGGAGTGCGTGTTTAACAGCCATTGGCATGAAAAAAAATTAGATCAAAACAGAAATTCTAAAACATTTTGTAAAACAAAGATGAAGCATAAAAAAATTGCCCATTGGCCAAAAGCTAGGTGAAAGAAATAAGTATTTAAATTTGATGAAATTGTGCCATTGAAGGAGCCTGGCGCCTGGCCATTTAGAGCTGTGAAAGCATGAATAAAAATTTTGAGCAGCGCTCAGTAGTGCACAGGGGGCCAGAGTAGATCAGCCACAAAGGGTGTGATGTGACAATGTCTGCATGAGTTTGTTAGAAATCTTGCTTCCAAAAAAGTTTTCCTTTAAACTAAATAGCAATGCTAATTTCTCTGTTACACAAGAGAATAGCACATTATCACAAAATGTGACAAGCCTTCTCCACCAGAAATGGTAAAACATTAGTTACACTCTTGACATGAGTTTTGTTTCAGAAATAGGGGTAATGAGTTTATGTTCTTACTAATTTTGTGAGGTTGTTTTTATCCCAAATCAACAGAATTTATTAAAAAATGTGAACAATTATCATTCCCAGGAATAGCAGGCTTTGTTCTTGTAAAGGATTAGGGAGCCAGGTTCCCTGAGGTCAGAGTCAGAGCCACAGTGGGCAAACAACATTTATTTTTCAGGATCCATAAACATGTTTAGCGAATTAAGGTATGAAACTGGACACGAGAGCTTTGTGATGCAGGACTGGCTCTCGGGTTCAGGTGAGCTCAGGTAAGACATCAGCAAATGTATTTGTACAAAACATGTATGTGAATCTAAACATGTGCTTTGCAAATTGCCTCTGTATGTTTGTACCCTCTGACCTTTGTGCCCAGTCTCACATTACACTGTTTTTTCAATAACTGTCCTTCCCAGAGCCATATTACCCCTCATGCACTCAAAACAGTCTGGACCAATTATATGTAATTAGCTGGATACAGTGGCTAGGCTAACGAGCAGCCAGTATTGACCATGTCTGCCATTACCTCAGCACTCTCTGTGCTACTGCTGATGGTAATGGTTGTCTGGGGGCCAGGAGTACCAGGGAGAGGAAATGACACACAGATCGAGGAACATGGCCTTGTGTTCCGTTGTGGTTCAGAATCCGGCAAACATTACTGCCTGCCACATTTAGCAACAAGAACATCAGAAGAAATGCTATTTTGGTCTTTCTGAAATGGGATTTAGGACCAGTTTAACCATCGTCATCTTCCACCTATGAACCCTCCTGATTATACATAGATATCTTTGTAGCTCTTTATCGTGGTGCCCTAGTTTTCCTCAGCCAAATGAAAAAGGCCAAGAAAAGGTCAGACAGGCCGAGAAAACCTTGTCTTTTATTACAAAGTCCACTGTCACTGTTATATGTTAGCCTAGCCTGGCCTGCCAGAGTCCGGTTACTCACAGGCAGAGAGGCACATGAGGGGCGGCACTAGCCAGCTCAGAAATAACCATCACAAAAAAGGATGGAAATGCTGACTGTAGCATGCAACACTGTTGTTTTTTAGCTGTAGTTTTTGTAGCTGTAGTAAAAAATGGTGTGTGGCGACAGCGCAAACATCTTTCTTTAGAACAATGGTTCCCAAACTTATTCAGCCGCGCACCCCCTTCTATGTCCCGACCATGTCGACACCCCCCCCCAGCCCCCACATCAGGGCATGGCTATATATATATATATATATATATATATATATATATATATATATATATATATCAGACGTCAAGCTAAACAGACAGGGTTAAAATAAATATGATCGACCTTTTTCCCCATCACTTTCATTTTTTAAATAGTAATTAAAAACATTCGATACCATTACAATTTCCTTTGATTTAATTTTAAATAAATATTTAGAGTGCCCAGGTAGCACATAAAAAATGCAATTTAACAGTTTTCTTAAAGTAGAAACGTTTAACCTGTGCGACCAGAGCGCTCTCCTTCCTTCTGTTCTGCGTAAACCTGAGCTGATCACCTACTTGTGCGTAATCAAATGTCAATAGGGGAAAATATGGAAAAGCCATGAGGTTCACTTTTGCCTCAGACCGACTTATTGCTGTTTTATGGTGTGGCTGAATCTGCGATCCGCTGCCACGCGGACAGGAATAACAAATGCTGCAGTAACAGGAGTTTTGGTCAGGTTCATGAGGAGTCACTGGCTGGAGCGGACCCGACTTTAATACGTCATCCCAAAATAGAAGCTAATATCTTAATTTGACCTGGAATGAAAAATGTTATAAAACCTCTTAAAAGTTTTTATCACAGAGGAGGCAGCGCTCATTTCTGTCTTCAGTCTGACGGCGCGCCGGAGTTTATGCGTGCGCACTAATTGAATCTGTGTGAGTGTGTGTGTGCGCGCGCACGCCCGGCACAGCTCCATGAGCCGCTCCAGTCACTGCGTCTCGTTCTTTGGCGCTATTTAAACCAATGTTGTAAAATGACTTCTGCCCAGCCCAGATGTGCTCACATGTGCACCCGTGAGCCGTGGTTCCGCTGGAACGCGTCTGACCTCTGACAGACGCACTCTGAACTTCAGATCTTCAGCGCGCTGTCAATAGCCTGAATGGGAATCATTTCTTGTTATTTAGTTGCATCCATAATGTTCTGTGTGTGAGGTTTACAATGTCAGAACACCTGCCTGAGACAGGTGTTATTACAATCTGCCAGAATGACTCACCACCTTCAGATTTCTCCAACATCGTTAAAAATGATCAAATACGGAACATATCGGTGTGCGCAGGCCAGAGTGCTGAAGCTCGGCGCATTGTTATTATGAAGCTAGGGCACATGCGGAGGACACGCGCGCGCGCGCAAAAATATACTTGTTTTCAATTACATTTATTGGGCCCACTTACTTTTTCTTTGGCCCACCCACAAATGAGTTTCTGGCTACGCTAATGGTGACATATGACAGACTTCTCTGAGCTCCGCAGCCATTACACTTTTCACCTTGCGCACCCCCTAGCGGCAGCTCGCGCACCCCCGGGGGTGCGCGCACCACACTTTGGGAATCCCTGCTTTAGAAGAAAGGCTTTTACTTGATATAGTTCCTGGTCTGCTGTGCTCCATCCCAGCTTCAGTTAAGAGTGATCATTCATGTGGGATCAAACATTGTTACACACCGGGAGTGTGTCATCACTCAACAGCATTTTAACCATCTCTTTGACATTCTGAAGACCAGTGGAATGTCTGTTTTCATCTCTGGCCTGATCCCCACAGTTTCTCATAGATATGGACGTTTTAGCCGTCTGTTCTCTCTCTCCACTCCTGGCTTCAGTCTGCTTGCAGGCCCCAAAATTTAGGTTTTGTTGATAACTTTAACCTGTTTTGGAACCGTTTCTCCTTTTTCAGGCGAGATGGTATTCACCCTAACCGACACGGCTCAAGCATGCTAACCGCTAACATCCGGTATGCTGTGCAGTCCCATATATGACAGTATACATCCCAGCCATCTTCACCTTCTTCTTTGTTCAAACCTCCTCCACTTCAAATAACACCACCCGCTACAGTCCTCCCATGATGCAACAGTCTTCTGTTTGTCTTCTAAAGGTCACAGTTCCCAGAATGTTGTCTTCTGCTGACAAACCTAAAAGTTTCCCCATTCCAGTTAATTTATCAACCAGTAAAGACATAAACTGTATTAATGGCTGGAGAACCCAGATCATCAGATGTTTACCCATCCCTCTCCAACAGGTTAAGAAGACAAATGTTCTCCAGGATTCAGTTCAGTGTGCCCTGTTAAATGCCCGCTCCATCTCAAACAAATTCTTTATTTTAAATCAGCTGTTCATCAGAGAAAAGTTGGACTATGTATTGCTTATGGAGACTTGGCAGCAAGATGGCTATTTTGTACATTTCAATGAAATATGTCCACAGCTCTGTGCTTACCACACCACGCTCGTCAGGCCATGGTGGAGGTCTTGCTGTGGTCTTTAAGGACAAACATGTCTGTAATCTGGTGAAAAATGGCCTTTTTGCCACTTTTGAATGTCAGGTCTTCAAAGTAGGGTTACAAAATGTCCAGCTGGCCCTTTTCTCTCCAAATTTGCAGAATTTCTATCATCAATGATCAAACTAGAAAAAGTTTTAATCCTTGGTGACTTTAACTTACACATTAATGATCCTAACTGTAGCACAGCGGTGGAGTTCATGTCTATTATGGGGTCTTTTAACTTAGAGCAGCACGTTTCTGGCCCCACACACTAAACGGGCCACACGTTAGATCTTGTTTTCTCTTTGGGACTAAAAATCAATCATTTACATGTTGAAGGGGTTCATGTGAGTGACCTCAGCTGCACTTTCTTTAATGTCCTATCTAATGTTGAATCTGTCCCTCACAACCTAAAATCAGAGAGACGTATCATTAATCAATCAGATGGATTTCCTAGCTTATTTGACAGCAGCTCAATTCAGGGTGGTGACCCAAGCTTGTTCATCCAGTCATTGGATACACAATGCTGCAGTGTATTAGATAAAGTAGCTCCTGTTAAGCAGGTAACTTTTTCTAGCAAGAGAAAAAGTCCCTGGATTAATCAAAAACATTTACAGTCTCAGAAGGACATTCCGCAGAGCCGAGAGACGTTGGAAGTCAACTAGATTAGAAAGTCACAGGCTGCACTTTAAAGAACTGATAACATCTCTGAATGAGATGGTGAAAACTTCCAGGGCCACTACTTTGCCCAGCTGATTGCTGTAAATTAAAATAACTCTAAAGTCCTGTTTGACACCATAAACCAGTTTACTCAAGGTCTGACTAACAACTTTCTAGCATTCTTTCAGAAGAAAATCAGAAACATCAGGGCAAGATTTTCACCCCATCTACTTCCAACCCCCCCATTCAACCACCTTCCTCCCAGTCATGGTCTGTCTTTAATCCTGTAGATTTCCAGAACATTTGCCTCATTCAGAAACACACGAAACCAACCTCATGCCCTGCTGATTTCATTCCTACTACCTTTTTCATCAGGTTCTTTGACCAAATTGGCCCATGTATTGTAGATTTTATTAATTTATCTCTACAGTCTGGCTCTGTACCATCAGTTTTCAAACATGCAAACCAAGTTTGGACTCATCTCAGCTCAGCCTAAAAATTACAGCCCCATTTCTAAATGACCCTTTATCTCTAAAATATTGGAAAAGGTTGTGGCAGCTCAACTGATTACAACGCTGACAAGGACTATGGTCCAGCAACACATTGAGACGCAGCCAGGGTTTTATACACAGGGGCAGGATGATTGGGAGATGAGCTGCAGGTGTGTGGGGAAAGAGAAACCTGGTGAAATCAATTTACTAATCAGGGAGAGGAAACTAAGCTGAGGAGGGGAAATAAAACATGACCTATGAATATTAACCAAACCTAAAGACTAGAAGAACAAGACAAATAACTAATGATCTAAGGAGGAAATGAACCTAGAAGACAACCTGAACCTATGAAACTACAGGGTAAAATTAGCTAGATAATATAAATACAAAGAAAACTAAAGAATGAGTGAACCTGGGAAACCTGGTGGGAGCTGGAGACAAGCAGGGGCACAAGAAGCTTAGGTACACATGAGGGGGATCCTAGAGGGACACCTGGAGGGGTTGGAGACCTAAAGGGGCACAGAAACCTAAGGAGAGAACCTGGAGTGGAGCTGGGGAAACACAAGGAGGCACATGAGGAACACAAGGAGACACATAAGGGGAACCTAGAGGGGGCCTGGAGAACACATGAGGGGGATGCAGGACGCAGACAATGACAGCCGGCTAGAAGATAACTTCCTTCAGTTAAACTCTGAAACGACTGAATGTCTGATCATTGCCCCTGAGAGCGTGGTTCCTCTGATTAGTCAAAAACTCGGTCATTTATCTTCTGCCGTCAAGGCAAACTTAAGGAATTTGGATGTTGTTTTTGACCCATCCATGTCTCTTGACATTGGCCCAAAACTGTTTTTATCACTTAAGAAACATCTCCAAACTGCGAAGGTTGGTGTCAAAACATGAACTTGAAATGGTTATCCATGCCTTTGTCTCCTCCCATCTAGATTACTGTAATGCACTTTTCACATGCACTTCTCCCACTGTCCTAATGGGTGACCCGGTGAGGAAAGTTGACTGTTGAGCAGGATTGATGGTTTATCCCTTGAGGTCCATGTGGCAGGGATGAGGTGAATCTCACTCCTCACCCCTGCACAGGTATAATATTGTACTATCACATTTGTATACTGTAAGGAGAATCATGATGACCAAAGCATTTGGGTATGACATGACACCCCATCTGATTTGCTCCCATAGAATGATTATTCTTCATTTTTATTTAATGTTAAACAGTGAAGTGACACTAAACACCAAACCATCCCACAGTTACTCATCCAAGTTGATGATTTTACCACGTTACAGATACAGATAGCAAATCTGAGCACAGAAAAAATGAGGAACTCAATAAAGAACCTATTAACTTTGCATATTCTGTTATTAGGTGAGCTCCTCCTAAGGGGTCTTGTAGGAAATCACAGAATAAACAAAAGGCATTCACAGCCCTCTAGAACTGTTTTATCAGCAGTATTTTAATTAGGTCTCATTATGCAGATTTGTAAAGATTAGCTCAAAGATTTCGTCATATTAAATCAAGCTTTTAGCCACAGGATATTTTTTCATCTGAAAATTATCAGTGGGTTTTCTATAATAGGTTTTGTAATTTTCAGTCAAATTTTGTATTGAAACATTTCCAGAAACCTTTCTACGTGTGCAAAAAGCACATTTAGAAAGAATGGGAAAGTATGTTCACATGTAAGAGATTTGAATAATCACTCATCCCTACTTTGTATTCATGTGTACTTTGTTATCCATGTGATACCTTCCTGTTTACACCTGTGATTAAACACACACACTGATATCAGTGGCCATTCCAAACATCCAATCATGTATCTACAGTGAAACCCACTGTAGCAGATTGCTGAGCATGCCTGTGCAAGCATTCTATGTAATTATATAAAATAACATAGATATATGCTTCATTAGCTGAATTTGTGTTGACTGCTGGGACCCGGATCTCTCAGCAGTTGGTGGAATTAACATCATACCGGGCCAGAACAGGGATCCGTCACGCAACATCGTGTAAACAAAAACATCAAAAGCCAGGCAGAACAGGAGGACTGGGATATCTGTGGTCATATTAAAAATTGAGTCAACTCTTGTTATGAAATAATGCAATGCAACACTTCATGGTTGGACTTAAAACACTTGGAGATGGGGTTATAAAGTTGTTTATATAACTTGAGAAACTTTAAAGTTTATGATATGATTCTGATTGTATTTCAAAATAATATTCCAATTTTAACTATTAACAAGGAGCAGTTTAGATTTACACACACACTCACATTCCACACTCACATATAAACTCAGCATTAAAAATGAGATTATTATTTATTCTGTCGTTAACCCCCACTGATTCTGTTCATAACTTTTATGGATAGGATTTCTAGGCGTAGCCAAGGTGTTGATGGGATCCATTTTGGTGGCCTGAGGATCAGGTCTCCACATTTTGCAGATGATGTGCTCCTGTTGGCGTCATCAGACAGTGATCTCCAGCATTCATTGGAGTGGTTGGAGTATGGAGCAGCAGGGATGAGAATCAGCTCCCCTAAGTCCAAGACTTAGGGGATTCTTAAGTCGAAAAAGGGTAGAATGCCTTCGGATTGGTGCTGCATCTGCAGTGATGCGGGCCTTGTACCAATCTGTCGTGGTGAAGAAAGAGCTGAGCCAGGAAGTGAAGATCTCGATTTACCGGTTGATCTACGTTCCTACCCTCACCTATGGTCACGAGCTTTGGGTAGTGACTAAATGAACAAGAACATGGATACAAGTGGTCAAAATGAGTTTTCTCCACAGGGTGTCTGGGCTTTTCCTTAGAGATAGTGTGAGAAGCTCAGTCATCTGGGAGGGGCTCGGGGTAGATCCGCTGCTTCTCCACATCAAGAGGAGTCCATTGAGGTGGCTCGAGCATCCCAAGTGGTTGGGGAGAGGGAAGTCTGGGCCTCTCTGCTTAGGCAGCTGCCCCCACAACCCGACCCTGGATAAGCGGAAGAAAATTAATGGCTGGATGGATACACTACATTCTCACACCCGAAGCAGCTAAAACTGGCGCGGGATGACCAAGCATTTGTTTCCGACGTGCTGTGCCAGAGCGACGCTTTCTGACACCCGCGGTAAAATGAAGACTTCACCAAATTGTGACATTTACCCTCTTGCAATTTAACCTTCTCCTCACCCCCATCCTAACCTTAACCCACCTGTGCATGCAAAACTTTGTTTCTAGTTGTATCGCCCATCTCAAACACAGATAATGAGAAGTTTGAACGAGAAACTGGGTTAAGGTTAGGATAAAGGTGAGAGGAAGGTTAAATATCAAGAGGTTAGAGATTAAATGCCAGCGAAATGGGCATTTTCCCATGGCCTTCGGAAAGCGACGCTCGTTGGGAGTCCCAACGCATCGTCAGTTTTAGCAGCTTCGGGTGTGAGAATGTGTTGATGGATAATATATTCATGATAGAAGTTCTGCATTCATTTTTTATCCCATAATGCCAGTGTAAATAAGCTCGTTTGTCATGCTTATTTCTTTGCATTGTTTGTGCTAATCTAGATATGTTTTACAACATTTTTTGCTTAATTATAATTAAAACAAATCTCCATCCATATAATTAAAAACAAAATCTGAACACCAGCTCTGTGCCATTACGTAGTTGTAACATTTGAAATTACAGAGAACAATATTGAGCGGGTCCACAAAAATAAGCAATCAATGATGAACAAGAGTCTGCTTCTAGACTTGTAGGAGAGAAAAAGAAAATTAGAAAAACAACACACAACAATACAACAGGAGCAAACAATCACTGCATCAACCTGATGAGGAAATATAAAATCAACATTGTTTTACTGAACAATCAAACAATAATAAATCACAGTGCATTAAGCGCCAACCACAGCCTTAAGACATGTGTTGAACGTGCCCAAGTCCATACTTATGAGAGCACCATGTGAGCACCTGTGTGTGTACATGCACTTGTTTATGTAAGGTTTCTCTATAGGAGCGTCCAATAGAGAGTGTGCGGGGCCACAGATCTGCCCCCCAAAGATGTGTAGAAGATGGAAGATGCTCCAAGTCTCAGAGATCCAGGAGCTGCCCCAGGGAGACTGCAACCAGAAAAGCCCCTGCCCCCTCAAGAGGCGCAGAGGATTGCCCCGGGGGGCCACAACCAGCAGCCGGCAGAGTCCCGGGGGATGTCAGCGGCAAGCCCACAGGCTCACCCGCAGCCTCCCACCCCCAAGTCGGCCGAGCCCGGAACCCAGCGACTCAGGACCCAGAGGTGACCAACCCCACCAGGGACCCAAGAGAGCCCAGGGACTCAGATTCCACCAGGCAGACACCAAAAATCTTAAACCCCCTGACCCGGGAGCTGCGAACACTCAGGCAGACCAAGACACCACACTCCACACCAAGTGTGGCAGGGGGAGAAGAGGCAAAGATGTGTAGAAGCAAAAAAAATAATAAAATGAATAAAATGCCCCAGGAGAGGGGAGGAGTCAAAGGCCCCACCTGACATATACAGTCATACACAAACACAGTCACATACTCCCTCCCTCATGCTCTCACATACACATACAACCTATGACAAACAAAAATGCATGCGAGACACCCACTCATGCTCCCCATACACACCCTATTCACTCTGGTCTCGGTACTGCTGCACAAAAGAGCTCCAGACGTCACGTGACTCTCAGAGAGTAGACGCCATGTTGGCAGGCAACAAATGTAAACAAAATGAACGGGATCGGCTTGGATTTTACTTCGTCAGAGTTTACTTCACACTTTAAAACCGAAGAAATCATTTTATATAGTCAGAAATTAAATAGACTAAACATATCCAACCCTTACCGTGCCCCTGGGATACTTTTTAAAAATGCCAGAAGCTGTCGGAGCGGACATTTACCGGACCTGGCTGGGGAACCCCTTGGGATTCCCCCGGAGGAGCTGGCCCAAGAGGCTGGAGAGAGGGAAGTCTGGGCCCCTCGAAGCTACTGCCCCCGCAACCCGACTCCGGATAAGTGGATGAAAATGGATGGATGGACAAATAACAGATTTACACTTAAGTAGTTTAAATAGAGTGCTGTGCTGTTTGAATGTATAAACTGAACGCCAAGAGAAATCACTAGTCTGATTTTTTTCCGTGAATAAAATAAAAATGTCAGCCAGGAGCGTCTCAGGATCTGTCTCGGTGAGACAGATAATAGCAATCCAAAGTGCTTTTTATGTGTGATCTGACAATTGATCAACCATTGCTTAAAATTAAATACAACTTAGCCGGTTAATCGCTGTGATCATAAAACACGTAAACGGCAACACGCAGAAATCTCGAGGCAACATTTTACGTGATGTTTACTTGTTGCTATGAGTAATAAGACAGAAAAAGCCACGCCAAAATAAGTTTAGGAAGCCCACTCGTAATAAAAGCATTTAAAATAAATGCCATACACAGTTGAGGAAACGTTGGTTTAAGTACCTGATATGAAGTGGTCGCAGCATAAGTGAAAACCTTTACTCTCGGGATCCCACAGTTTCATTTTAGCCCGGTCACTAGCGCGTTTTATTACAACGATCCAACGTTTGCGGCGCGCCGGATCTTGGGGAATCCTGTAGATGGCTTATTCCTTATATCGTCCGCGTCTGTTCTGCATCCTGGGGCACAACAGGAATCTACCATATTTCCTGTTTGATTGAGTTTTCTGACAATAACAAATAGGCCAGCTGTGGGCTTCTGCCTGCCAATATGGCGCCGTTTCGATTTGAACTGTTGCACGCCGGGAGAAGTGACGTCAACTCCCGGAGCACAACTATCACCGGTTCCCAGAGTTAGACCCTTCTTGATGGGTTGCTGATGAGCAGGCTCCCCCACCCAACACCGAGCAAAGCGACCCACCACCACAGACCCCAGCCAGATAGCCAGATCCCCCTCCTAGCCTCCAGCCCTGGGAAGCCAAGCGACAACAGAGGTGTGCTAAGACCCCTAGTCTCGCTCCCCCTGCTCCAATACAGTGTTGGTGGGTGTTGAAGAGGTGTATTTGAGGCTGTGGTGAGCGGGCAGTGCAGGCATTGTCTGGCCTACGCCAGCTGATGCCACCACACCACCCCACTTGCACCCACAGTCCTTTGTGTCTAAGTGCAGCTTAAAGTTGGAAGTGGGCACCGGCACTTGGGATGAGGCTGAAAGATCCCCTTGCCAAATGCCAAAAGAATGTTCTCACTCCCAAGGCCCTGAGTGTGCGTTTGCGTGGAATGTTTCATTTGCGGCTGCAAACGAAATGTTGCAGGTAAACAAAACCTGTGTTTTAAAAAGAACAAAAAGATGGAAATATATTGCAGCCTGTTGGCTAAGAAATGATGATAAAAATTGGGGAGATCCAGTCCTCCTGTCATGCAGGGTGGCAGTTTCATGACCCACGACAGGCAGAATCAATCACGGAAACAGGCAAGTGTGTAAAAAAAAAAAGGTATTATTTTAAATGAGGAGCTAAAAGGAGTGACGGGAACCGAAGATGCTCTGCGCTGGTAGCAGGATTCCAGGAGGAGGTTCTGAGGAGAGAGACAGAGTGAATACCCGGTGGGATTGTGAAGATTTGTCTTGAGACGGGAGCTTACTGTTTTCAGGTAGCGGTAGGATGCACGGGGAGGGCTTGGTCAGGTCCGGGTGTGCAGAGGAGATCCAGAAGGTGAAAAACTGTTTCATCCAGAGGTGATGTAGGAGCAGAGGTTGATGAGGGCAGGTGAGCGGCTGAGAGCGGGCGGCCAGGGGAGGAGGCAGTGTGGTCAGGAGTGCAGGAGTCCGGGTTGGTTATGGAGATGGTGGAATATGGAGCAAAACCTGAAGGAGAGCAGGGAAGAGCTGTCAGGGATATTTCAGGTGGCAGGTTATCTAGAAAGAGATACAGGTTCGAGACAGGTTAGAGGCTAGCACTACCCAAACAGAGTAATCATCCGGCGTGGTGTAGTGTCACACTGCTCCTTAAATCCCCTGGGCCTTGATGACAGGATCATCTGCAGCTGGTAGCTCTCAGACAGGCCCACCTTCAGACAAGGCTCTGAGAAAAACAGGATTACAGGCAGTCAGCTCACCACGGACCACGACACCACCTCTATCTTTGGTCTTCTGAAGTGTTTTTAAGCTAATTCGTGGAGGTTTATCCTGCCAAAGGAATTTAGTGATTGAGGAGTCCAGAGATCTAAGCCAGTTAGCTGGTGGCTTGTTTGGGATAATTGAAATTAAGTAATTTATTCTGGGTAAGACCATCCTTTTAATTGTAGTAACCCTCCCCATGAGTGATATTGGTAAGGATTCCCATCTTGCAAGATCATCGACTTTCTTTAAAAGTGGGATGTAGTTTAGTTTGGTTAGATCTGCCAACTTGGGAGAGACATTAATTCGCAGGTATGTGATATTCCCTGACTCCAATTGTGTATTAAGCAAATTGACAAAAAGAAAAACAAATTGGTAGAACTGTGGATTTTAACCAGTTTATTGAGTAATCTGAAACTCTTGAAAAAGAGTTTGTCAGTTCTATTGAATGGGAGATAGAGGATTGAGAATTCTGGAGAAAGAGTAAAACATAATCTGTTATAGTTCTTTCAAGACAGGCCATCAAAGAGGAGTGGCAGTATTAATACACAATTCCCTACATTTTGAATTTGTCAAGCAAACACAAGACAGTGAAGGCAGATATGTACTGGCCCAAGGGAAAATAGAGGGTAAACTGACTAACATTCTTTCAGTTTATATGCCCCCACATTATGAACTACAATTTTTGAGAAAAAAAATCTTAGAACTTATTTCCTCAGAGTCACAAGGGGTATTTATATGTGCAGGCAATTTTAATACAGCTCTAAATCACAATGACACTTCTAACAATAAAAGTATACTCACAAAACAAAGTAATATGCTTAGAAATGGAAAATTTTTACTGCTCAATATTATCTTTTCTTAAGCTCAGGAGACAAAGATTTGACTCTCACTCAAATTTCATTTCAGTTTTGTTATTTTCTCTTTTATTTCTCCTAAAATTCACTAGGAGAAATAGAGTGAGACATAAAGTAAGGTATAGGAGTCATATTTGAGACTTTATAAAGACATCTTAGAGAACTTCTCTTGAACCTTGTTATGGCTCCTTAATTACATCCCCTGAGGCCAAAGAGCAATAATGGAGCTTCAGCGGAGATACATATATACGTCTCCTTTGTGGCTCAATTATTCCATCCATCCGTCCATCCGTTTGTCTGAAACACAAAGAATAAAACAAAATTCCAAAATACAAACTTCTTTATAAGAAATGTCAGATGCTTAGCTGCAGTTTTCAACAAACAAAAAACTTCCCAGAGGTGAGCTCTCAAAAAGCGAAAGACTGCAAAGGCAGCCTAACAAAACGGACAATCAAATGATATTTTTCTAATAATTGTTGTGTTACACAACATTTCTATAAGCTCTCAAAATGGCTTGAATATATTCCTGTGCATAGAACATTTACAGAACCTGAACATCTGAGTACATATGTCTCGTGTAAGTGCAACTTTACCAACAGACTTTGAACAGCTTTCAGCACAGCTGCATGAGAATGAAAAACATTGAACAACTTAAAGATTTTCAGCCCTCATGAGTCCATTTTCCCATTGTGCAAAGTATTTTTGGCTCTCATGCGACATTTGTTCATCAGTGCCTTTTTAATCTTGGTTTTCTCAACTGGTGTCCATCCAGCCAGAGTCCCACAACGCATTACGTAAGCTAAAAGAAAAAAGTAAAGCATAAATAATAAATTCAATTACCACACATACAATTAAAGATTTGTTTTTTTATTTGAAATTAGTTGCCCTGAGTTATGGCATAGTGTGATTTAATAGACATAGTTTTCTGAATGACACATTTTAACTACCTCAAATATCATGTTTTAATGACTATTGATTCCATTCATTTGCTCTCATCATTACACATGTGAGTATGGGAATTTGGTAACAAAACACTACAAATCTAAACTTTAGAAAGTTCAGTCAATAATCACACTACGGAAAAAATTGAGTACTCACTTAAAATCCCATTGACTCTGGAATGTCCAGGACCCTCTTCTCTTCCAGCATTTTTCCATGTTTTCCAAACACCACTGCATTTTGGCAATCTTCTGGACTGAAGAACTCATCAAAAAGAAGATGGAATAAGTGGAGTCTTATTATATCTGTCTTAATGTCACTTTATTTATACTTTTTTATTCGTATACTTTTGGAATTTATTTGGTCTCTTCTGGCACTCGCAGAGCACAGACTCTTCTCTACTTGCTCCCTTATCTTTTTCCCAAGGCTCTTTGTCCTGTCTGCCCACAGAGCGCTTCTCTGCACTTCTCCAAAAAACCCTATTTTTTTAGAAAGGGATTTAATTAATTGGTCATTCAACGCGATTGATAAGATTTTTTCAACGATGAGAACGGAGCAGGGGGCTCCCACATGCCCGCAAGGGACACACCCGGCGGGATATATGATGATTCCTGGAAAGAGTGGAAGATTGTATGCCTCTCCCAGCTGTCCATTGAGGACGTCAAAGATGTGTGGATGTTTGGCCTGATGATCACTGGATTTCTTCTGATTGGAGTGGGCGGATATCTGGTTTTCTGGAATTTTGGGAAGACGGGAGCGATTGGAGGGTGACCCGCACCTACGCCAAGCACTTTCCGTGTGGAGACCTTACAGACTGGGACGTTACTCGAGGTGAATCGTAAGCTGGACAATGTTCTAGCTGCGTTACCGGTATTAATGCGCAAAATGGATGTCATCTCGGAGAGGGTCACCGGACAGTGTGGAGATGTTTAATACCTAAATTGGCTTCACTGGAGGACTTGAATGATCAGTTACAGACTTGAAGGCAGAGAGGAAAATTATCTCTGCCTGACCGAAACAAAGTCTTGTTATCCGAATCTGACGCAATGTCAGCCTTGTGATGCCAACAACAAACCACCCCCACGAAGGAATGCAGACAGATGCTGTGAAAACCCGACCTACCCCCCCTGCCTTTGGATTGGTGGACTTCAGCCTGGCGAGGTCATCAACCTGCAGGTGTCAATGTGCTCTGCGCTCCTCCTAAGATCTCCCTCCCACCTGTGGCTACAGTGGCTGAGCGCCATACAGGGCTGCTCTCGCTGGGGAAGCAGCTAAATGCTAAAGGACTGAGTCTCGTGGTAGTTTTACCAATATTCTCCCTCATGTTGATTCAAGGACATTTGATGTTCAATCGTTGACTAGCAAGAGCTAAACCACATTAGCAAACACAAAGCTAACTGGCTTAGCTACTGGTGACACAAACGGACTGCGTACTGAAAACCGTGCCAAAATTAATATTCATTCTAAACATCGTTTTAGAAAATGTTACACAAGCTAGCCAAAAGAAATAAATATTACTTACTTATTTTTGCTAAGTCCCGTTGTGCCTTCAGCAGCCATTCCTCTCAGCCATAACCGTTAAGGCGCGTAAATTGACCAATCACAAAGCAGTATGTGTGAGTGACAGCGTTAATTATCCAATCGCAAAGCGGTGTGTGTGAGTGACAGCACTCTTATGTCATGCTTTCAGCGCCAAAGTCGGACTGACTTCAGCCAGAGCGCAAATTTTTTTAAACATCCTTTCCCCTCAGACTTAAAAAGTTTCCCGTAATGCACACACATGACTAATGATAAGAAGGTCCATGTTGGAGAAGTTTAAGGATCTCTAAAGGTAGGAAAGGGTGGGGTAGGAGAATAGAATGAGTTCCCGAGTAGACCTCTTTAATTTCTCTACATGGGTCCAGAGAATAAAAGGAAATATTTTTTCGATCTCTTTTCTAATTTTCTTTTCCTCTGGGGAGGACCTTGGTTTACTGGATGTTTGGCGAGTGATGCATCTAGCAGATAGGGACTACACCTATTTTTCCCCACCCCATTGTATGTATTCAAGGACAGACCTTTTTCTGGTTTAAAAGAATGATAGACATAGAATACAAAGCTGTGAAATTGGTACAAGGAACATGTCAGACTATTCTCCTATATATTTAACATTTTACTTAGATGCAAGACCCAAAAAGACAATTTGGAGACTCAATACAAGTTTACTAAATAATAAGAATGTTATAAAAGAGATAAAAGCAGAAATAAAAACATTCCTGGAATTGAATGACAATGGGCAAGTTACCCCTACTATTTTATGGGACACATTTAAGGTAAGAGGTACATAAGAGGTACATTTATATCTCTAAGTGCAGCAATTAAAAAAGGATGGGAAAAACAACTCAAGGACCTGCAAAATAAACTAAAAGATCTGGAAAGTAAACACATTAAGACCCTATGTAATTCAATCTTCGAACAAATTAACCAAACAAAGAGAGAAAATTTGGATATATATAAAGAAGAAGAAGGAAAAAAGTAGAAATTCCTCGAGCAATCGTATTATGAAACTGGTCCAAAAGCAACAAAACTACTTGCGAGGAAAATTTGCAAAAAACGAACAATGCAGTCAGTGGACACAATAGTTGCGTCAGGATCTGCTCCTACCCCTCTGACTCTTGGTCTCATCTGCCCCTGATTAGAGGTTTATTGGACTCACCTGCCCCTTGTTATCCTGCCCATGTGTTCCTGATTGATCCTTGTGTATTTATACTCCCTGTTTGCTCTTGTCCTTTGTCGGGTCATTGTTGGTTTCCACCCTGTTACGTTGCGCCTCTTGTATCATCCCACCTACCATCATTCATTAAATCTGTTTTGTTACCTGAGCTGAATTTCTGCCTCCTGGTCCTGCTCCACCACACATGGGTCCACCTCCACCCAAACTGCATTGTGACAAGTTGACCCAGAAACAAGAATATTAGAAAATAATTTAGAAGGGATTGATGCAACATTTAGAAAATATTTAAAAAAATTATACACACACTCCGCATCACGTATAAGGGTGTCGAGAGGGACTTTGTCTCAGCAGAGGAGGCCAGTGATTATGTTAAAACTTTGATCTCTGGGTGAGCCTCAATAGCCCTTCAGTTTGACGCTGTAATGTTACTAAGTGCTCACGCTCTCATTAGGTTTAACGCTACCGGTGCATTGTTTTCTTAGCCCGTTGGGCCGGTTGTTATTTTGTTGGTGTACTGGTTCTTTCTATTTTCATTGTTAACTAATGATACTGAATTACATTATATACTCTAGAGTTCTGGACCAGTCTAGGGCAATCTTATCCAAGCTTGCTGCATTGGTTTGCATAGAACTACGTGGCATGTTGTTGAGCGCACACTGTTATACTGTAGAGAAGTTGGCGAGAGGTTGTCTTTTTTTTTCTTTCCTCTCTCGCTTTTATTTTTATTTAGACGCCAATTAGTCCAGTTACTTTGGTCAACCATTTTGGCTACTTTGGGGTACACTGCTGTCTCCTTTGTTTTGTTCCGTGGAGACTCGGGGTGTATTTGTGTTTAGGGATGGGAGGGGGGGGGGGGGGGGGGGGGGGGGGCTGTCCCACTTCGGCTCTTCATGGCCACTTGCATCTTGGTTTAGTTTTCTTTTTCCTCCTTTTTATGAATGGTTATTGTAATATAGACCCCAGCATTGCTGGGTCAGGCATGCCTCTTAGATTCATTAGTTGGAATATCAGAGGTATGGGTAATCCTGTTAAGAGATCTAATGTTGTTACCTTCTTGAGACGTCTGAATTCTGGCATAGCATTTTTACAGGAGACCCATCTTCGTATTAAGGATCCTCATAGGTTATATTGCCCTTGGGTAGGTCAGGTTTTTCACTCAAATTTTAATTCGAAAGCTAGAGGATTCTCATCAATAAGAAGGTTCAATTCTCTTCGACCAATGTTATCACTGATGGGAATGGTAGATCATTGTTGCTGGCACCCTAATGCAGAAAAAGTTTTTGTTGGTAAATGTAAATGCCCCGAATTTTGATGATGCTGAATTCGCTAATAGATTGTTGAGTAGCATCCCGTTTTTGAATACACATTTGCTTATTCTCGGTGGTGATCTGAATTTTGTTTTTTATCCAAGCTTGGATCATTCTGGTCCTCGTAAGTTGACTCTATCATCTATGTCTAAAACATTCTCAGATTTCATGAAACAGAATGAGCTTGTTGATCCATGGAGACTTCGCAATCCTACAATAAAAAATGTTTCGTTTTTTTTTCCCAAGTCCACCAATCTTATTCCAGAATTGATTATTTTTTCATCAACAGAACTCTCAATTCATGTGTTACTTCCTCCGACTATTCTGGTATTGTAATATCTGATCACTCTCCTCTGCTATTAGATGTTCAATTCTCTACCTATAAACGTAGTCCTTCACTTTGGAGATTTAATTCCCTCCTGGCGGATAAAGAATGTTGTGAATTTATTTCAAACTCTATTGAGGAGTTTTTGTCCTACAATCAGGATGATTCGGTTTCATATTCTCTGCTGTGGGAGACTCTTAAATGCTATTTGAGAGGTCAGATTATTTCTTAATCTGTTCTTGCTAATAAAAAGATTAATGCCAGGCTTAAAGAACTTACAGCTGCAATTAGTAATTTTGATCAAAGTTATGTACTGAACCCTTCTCCAGAATTACTGAAGCAGCGCTTTGATTTGCAAGCAGAATTTGATCTTATGCCAACCAAAGAAGCTGAGCACTTATTACTACTCAGCCGTGGCTCATATTATGAATACGGTGACAAGGCTAATCGCTTGTTGGCAAATCAGTTACGACGTCAGGCCCCCTCACGAGTGATACCCAGTATTAAAAACCCTTATGCCAATATTACTACAGATCCCTTGGAAATCAGATCTACCTTTAAAACATTTTACTCTTTGTTGTACAAGTCAGAATTTCCCACGGATAAAGCTAAAATGAATGAATTTCTTCAGTCGCTTTCAAACCCTGTTATTTGTGCTGATAAGGCCGGGCAATTGAACTCCCCATTATCTGCTGAAGAAGTATTAAAAGCTGTTACAGCTATATAGTCTAATAAAGCCCCAGGCCCGGATGGATTTCCAATTGAATTTTATAAAACATTTATTGGTAAACTGGCACCATTGCTTTTGTCAGTGTTTAACGAGTCCTTGGAATCAGGTTTATTACCACCTACTTTCACACAGGCTACCATAGTGCTCCTTCTCAAAAATGATAAGGACCCAACCTCTTGTGGTTCGTACAGGCCATTATCTCTGCTTAATGCTGATGCAAAGGTATTGGCTAAAGTAATTGCATCTCGCCTTGAGGATGTGCTTCCTCGAATTATATCTTAAGAGCAGAACGGCTTTATAAAGGGACGGCAATAGTTTTTTAATACCCGTACACTCTTTAATGTTATTTACTCAAAGCATTTATCTCAGCTTCCTGAACTTGTGATTTCTTTGGATGCTGAAAAGGCTTTCGATAGGGTGGAGTGGGAATACTTTCCTTGCGGTTTTGGAGAAATTTGGTTTTGGTGATAGGTTCATTTCCTGGATTCGGCTTCTATGTTCATCCCCTAAAGCCAGTGTTCATACTAATGATGTTTGCTCTGATTATTTTGTGCTGGGTCATGGTTGTCGTCAAGGTTGCCCTTTGTCACCTTTACTCTTTGCCATTGCCATCGAGCCGCTGTCCATTACATTAAGATCTTCTTCTGTATTCACGGGAATCATCTGTAATGGAACTACTCATAAAGTGTCATTGTATGCGGATGACTTGTTATTATATATGACTGTCCCTGCTCGCTCCATCCCTGCTGTTTTAAGTATTCTGGAGAATTTCAGCTCGTTTTCAGGTTATAAATTAAATTTAGGGAAAAGTGAGTGTTTTACTGTTAATATGGCAGCACGTCAACTTCAACAGTCCGATCTACCTTTTCGTCTCAGTCCCTCTGGGTTTAAGTACTTAGGGATTAATGTGACTCGCTCTTTATCTGGCCTTAAATCAGCAAATTTGTCTCCTCTTCTTTCTAGGCTCACATCTGATATTCAAAGATGGGGTAGTCTCTCCCTTTCTTTAATCGGTAAGATTAATGTTAAAATGAACATCTGTCATGATGGGCTGAAGTTTCTTAACCCACATGAGAGAATCACACACGGATAAGGTAAGCGATGATATAAATGTCTTTATTATGAAGGAAAAAAAGAAACCAAAGAATAATAAATAAGAGCGCTGATCCAAAGGGACAGGAAAACGGGACGTCTCCGACTATAAGAAAAAACACAAATGGTGTGAGTGGCAGAAACCGAGAACCAGGAAAGTATAAGATACGAGGAACGGGCTTACTGAGCTGAGCAGGGTACTAGCTGGAGAGAGAGGCAAGTCAGGCTGATGCAGGGTGGAGGTTGTCGAAGGAGAAGGGTTGGATCCAGGAAGGCAGGTGAGCAGTGGAGAGCGGAGGCCAGAGAACCGAACAACGCCGAGATGAAAAAACACACCCCTCAGGCAGGCGGAGAGTATCCAGGACTGGGGCAGCCAAAAACGCAGATCAGGTTAGAACAGACAAACTAATTTTTGGGTATCTCTGATTTAGGACAGGATTGGACAGGATCTACCCAACAGTTGAGTATCAACCGGCATTGAGGTGTGGGAGCGCTGCTCCTTAAATCCTCTGGCCAAGCTGGAGTTAATTTGCTTCAGCTGCAGCTCCCCAACACGCTCACCTGCAAACAATGAAGGACAAACCACAGCAGAAGACAGCAGAACCATGACAATACCCCCCCCCCCAAGGGACGCCACCCGGCGGCCCAGCTGAGGAGGGAGGAGGAGGAGGAGGACTCAAAATCCCGGATGAGCGAGACGTCATCAATCCAGGAGGAGGGAATCCATTGACGATGCTCCGGACCATACCCCTCCCAATCCACCAGGAATTGGCGACCAACACCCCGGGGACGAACACCCAGGATGCGCCGCACCCGGTAGCCGAGACCGCCGTCAGCAAGCCGGACAGGAGGAGGAGGCTCAGTAGGAGGGCACAGAGGGCTGGACACGAAGGGCTTGACAAAGGAGACGTGGAACACCGGATGGACCCTCATGGAGGAAGGCAGGGACAGATGCACAGAAACTGGGCTGAGGACCTCAGCTATGGTGTAGGGGCCGATGAACCAGGGGCAGAATTTCTTATTAGCGTCCTTCAGTTTGATGTCCCGGGTGGACAACCAGACCTGCTGGCCAGGAGCGTAGGCAGGGGCCGGACGGCGGCGCCAGTCAGCCAGCCGGCGGTTGAGGTCGGCAGTCCATTGGAGTGCGGCCTTAGTCCGGGTCCAGGTGCATCTGGCGTGGCGGATGAACTGGAGAGCTGAAGTTGGAGGATCGGAGTCGGAGGGAAACAGAGGTGGCTGATAACCCAGAGAGATCTTGAATGGGGATTGGCCTGTGGTGGAGATGTGTGAGTTGTGAGCGTACTCTATCCATGCAATTTGGTCACTCCATCCAGGTGGATGTTTAGAGCAGACACATTTCAGCATGGCCTCCAGCTCCTGGTTCATCCGCTCCCACTGGCCATTGGTTTGGGGACGTAAGCCAGAGCTCAGAGCGGTTCGAGCCCCGAGATGGTTGACAAATTCCTTCCACACTCGTGACACGAATTGAGGGCCTCGGTCTGAGAGGATCTCTGAGGGGATTCCATGTAGGCGGAAAACCTGAGAGACGAGAAGGTTGGCCGTCTCTGCAGAGGTTGGGAGATGTTTAAGGGGAACTAGATGACAGGACTTGGAGAAGCGATCGACATTGGTGAGTATGGTGTCAAAACCCTTGGAGACAGGTAAACCAGAGACAAAGTCCAATGCGATGTGGGACCAGGGGCGTGATGGAACAGACAGGGGACACAGGAGACCTTGAGGTGACTGGTTGCTGGATTTGTTTCGGGCACAAACCTGACATGCGCTTATGTATTCCTTGGTGTCCCTGTAGAGAGAGGGCCACAAAAACGTCCAACGGATGAGGGCCAGCATTCTACCCACGCCGGGATGGATGGAAAACCTGGAGGTGTGGGCCCACTTGATTACGGCACTGCGAACAGAGGAGGGGACATAGGTTCTTTTAGGGGGACCCGTACCTGGGTTGGGATCTGTCTGCTGAGCCTCCAGGACCTTGGTGGAAATATCCCAAGTGAAAGATCCGAGGACACAGGAAGGAGGAAGGATAGTGGTGGGTTCGACCTCCTTGTCCGGGGCGTAAAGGCGGGATAGGGCGTCAGGTTTGGTGTTCTTAGTTCCGGGTCTGTAAGAGATGAGGTAGTTAAATCGGGAGAATAATAAAGACCAGCGGGACTGGTGGGGATTAAGTCTCTTGGCCTCCCTCAGATACGCTAGGTTTTTATGGTCCGTCAAGATCTGGATGGGATGTTCCACCCCCTCAAGCCAGTGACGCCACTCCTCCAATGCCAGTTTTATGGCCAACAGTTCCTGGTCTCCAACGTCGTAATTCTGTTCGGCTGGGGACAGACGACGAGAGAAAAAAGCACACGGGTGCAGGGTGTTATCAACTGAGGAGACCTGGGATAATACAGCACCAGCACCGGTGTCAGACGCATCCACTTCCAGGGTGAATTGTCGGAGCGGATCTGGTCGGGTGAGGATGGGTGCCTGAGTGAAATGGTTCTTTAAGGTGAGAAACGCTTCTTCTGCCTCAGGGGTCCAGGAAAAAGGTTTGTTAACAGAAGTTAGTTGAGTGAGGGGGTGGCTATGGAACTGTAGTTTTTAATGAACCTACGATAGAAATGAGCAAACCCCAAGAATCGTTGCAGCTGTCTTCTGGTTGTGGGCGAGGGCCACTCCTCCACAGCCCTGATCTTATCCGGGTCTGCCTTCAGCCTTCCGCTCTCCAGAACAAAACCGAGGAACTTGACTGATAAGGAGTGGAATTCACATTTCTCTGCCTTAACGAACAGACGGTTCTCTAGGAGACGTTGGAGAACTGCACGGACATGTAGACGGTGTTCGGATGGTGATCTGGAGAAAATGAGGATGTCGTCAAGATAAACTGTGACAAATTTGTTGATGAAATCATTGAGGACAGAGTTAATTAGAGATTGAAAAACCGCGGGTGCATTTGTAAGGCCAAAAGGCATGACAAGATATTCAAAATGTCCGAGAGGGGTCTTAAAGGCTGTCTTCCATTCATCTCCCTCTCGGACGCGGACCAAATGATATGCATTACGGAGGTCGAGCTTGGTAAATATGGAAGCGTCGTTGACTGGGTCGAATGTAGATGAGAGCAAGGGAAGGGGGTATTTGTTCTTGACAGTTATCTGGTTTAGTTCCCGGTAGTCGATGCAAGGACGTAGAGAGCCGTCCTTCTTAGACACAAAAAAGAACCCCGCTCCCAGTGGTGAAGTGGAGGGTCTTATTATGCCTGCTGCGAGAGTTTCAGAAATGTACTGTTTCATGAATTCGTGTTCAGGTCTAGAAAGGTTATACAACCTGCTGGTGGGTAATTTTGCGTTTGGGAGGAGATCTATGCGCATGTCGAAAGGTCTGTGGGGTGGTAACGTAGAGGCATTATCCTTGCTGAAGACCTGCTGGAGGTTGTGGTATTCGGGGGGAACTCTGGACAAGTCGAGAGGCTCTGGGGTCTTGGCCTTGGGGTTGAGTATAGGAATCGATGCGGATGATAAACAGTTAGACAAACAAAAACAGCTCCAGTTACTGATACTCCCTGCTCTCCAGTCAATCTGCGGGTTGTGCATGGTTAGCCATTCGTGCCCCAAAACAACAGGTGATTGTGGGGAAGGAAAGACAAACAAGGAGAGTGCCTCATGGTGATTTCCGGATACCCGTAGGTTAACGGGAACCGTCTGGTGGGTTATGGTGGTCAGAGAACAGCCGTCCAGGGAGGACGCACGAAGGGGTGTAGTGAGAAGTACTGTGGGGATCTCCAGCTGTTGAACCACAGCCAGATCCAGAATATTGCACTCGCATCCGGAGTCCACCAGGGCATCTGCAGAGAAGGTTTGATTATTAAATGAGACCAAACAGTTCACGGAGCACAGGGATCTTGGATTTGTGGTGCCACCCACCAGTAACCCTGGACCTACTGGTGGGTGCGATCTTTTGGCCGGACAGGGCAGTGTGAAATCATGTGACCCGCTTGACCACAGTAGAGACAAAGGCCAGCCGTCCTCCGCCTCAGTTTTTCCTCAGGAGTAAGTTGAGCCCTTCCCAGCTGCATGGGTTCAGGTTGCGACAATAGTGCCACCAGGGTGCGGGAGGACATTTCAGGGGCGGAGATGGAAGGCAGATGCCGTGAAACCCATTGTCTGTCCTTGAGGCGTCTCTCGATGCATGAGGCCAAGGAGATGAGACTATCCAGGTTCTCAGAATCTGGACAGAAGACTAACTGATCCTGAAGATCATCTGATAGGGCCTGAGAAAAAGTGGCTCGGAGTGACGCGTCATCGAGTGTAGAAATGGAAGCTAAGGTTCTAAATTCTATGGCGAAATCTAATACTGTTAATCTCCCCTGGCATAAACTCCAGATCTTTCTTGCTATTTCCGCAGGGTTGTCGGGTGTATCAAATATCTGAGAGAATTCTGACAGAAATTCATGGAGAGGACCGAGTAGAAAACCAGGCTGGTGACTTCTATCCTTAGCCCACAATAACGCTTTCCCACGTAACAATCCCACAATAAATGAGATCTTTATAGGATCGCTGGAAAACGTGTCAGGAGATCGTTTGAACGCCAAATCACATAGCAAAATAAAACTACGACACCTGCCAGGCACACCTGAGAAGGTGTCCGGTGTGGGCGAATCGGCAACCCGGAAATGACCTGGTGCTGGTGGAACCAGAAGAGACGGAGCAGGTGGAGGGGAGGAAATGGATGAGACTGCTGCGCCGAGTTGAGCCAGCAGCTGCCGGTTTTCGGTGTCGAGGTGAATTAACCGTTGGTTAATGAGATTCAACTGTTCGATCACAGACTGTATGGATTTTTCGTGCTGGGTTAACGTGGATACTAACGTCAGAGGAAGTGATTCAATCATGGGATCGGAAGTTTTATGGCTGGTTGATTCTGTCATGATGGGCTGAAGTTTCTTAACCCACATGAGAGAATCACACACGGATAAGGTAAGCGATGACATAAATGTCTTTATTATAAAGGAAAAAAAAGAAACCAAAGAATAATAAATAAGAGCGCTGATCCGAAGAGACAGGAAAACGGGACGACTCCAAGTATAAGAAAAAACACAAATGGTGTGAGTGGCAGAAACCGAGAACCAGGAAAGTATAAGATACGAGGAACGGGCTTACTGAGTTGAGAAGGGTACGAGCTGGAGAGAGAGGCAAGTCAGGCTGATGCAGGGTGGAGGTTGTCGAAGGAGAAGGGTTGGATCCAGGAAGGCAGGTGAGCAGTGGAGAGCGGAGGCCAGAGAACCGAACAACGCCGAAATGAAAAAACACACACCTCAGGCAGGCTGAGAGTATCCAGGACTGGGGCAGACAAAACGCAGATCAGGTTAGAACAGACAAACTAATTTTCGGGTATCTCTGATTTAGGACAGGATTGGACAGGATCTACCCAACAGTTGAGTGTCAACTGGCGTTGAGGTGTGGGAGCGCTGCTCCTTAAATCCTCGGGCCAAGCTGGAGTTAATTGGCTTCAGCTGCAGCTCCCCAACATGCTCACCTGCAAACAATGAAGGACAAACCACAGCAGAAGACAGCAGAACCATGACAACATCTTACCAAAATTTTTATTTTTATTTCAGTCAATTCCCTTATTTCTGCCGAAACATTTCTTTGCTTCACTGGACAAGATTATTGGTTCTTTCATTTGGGGAGGGAAGCCACCCAGGGTTTCTAGAACTTTGCTGCAGCAATGCAGATTTAGTGGAGGACTTACATTACCTAATTTTCTAGCTTAATACTGGGCCGCTCACATCCATAAACTTTGCTACTGGCTAAAATCTTCTGGTTCCTTGTGGTGTAAATTGGAGCTATCATCATGTAAGGGCTCTTCTTTACCAGCTTTGCTCTATTCCTCTTTACCCGTAAAACCCTCTCTGTATACTGATAATCCGGTGGTTCTTAACACACTCAAAATCTGGTTTCAGTTTAGACGGCACTTTAATTTTCTAATGCCATCTTCCTCGGGTCCTCTAAGCGACAATCACTTGTTTCCCCCTTCTCTTTTGGACTCGACATTCTCAGTGTGGCGTGACAAAGGTATAGAACAGTTTAAACATTTATATGTGGATGGTGTATTCGATAGTTTTTCCAATTTGTCTTCTTGTTATAATCTCTCTATTACCCATTTGTTTCGCTATTTTCAAATTCGAAATTTTGTTGCCAAGTGTTTTCCAAATTTCCCCTCTTTACCTCCGGAACAGTGGTGGGCAACGACGTTATCTTTTTTCCTCATCACAGAGGAACCATTTCGAAACTCTATGATGTTATTCTGGCTTTTAGTAACCACTCTAAGGTTAGGCTTAGATGTATATGGGAAGGAGAACTAGGGATTCGATTACATGAGGAGTCTTGGGAACAGGCTATAGCAAGGGTACGCTCTTCCACCTCCTGCACTCGTCTTGGACTTATTCAATTTAAGGTTATTCATAGGGTGCATTTCTCTAAGTCTAGACTTTCTGAACTGTACCCAGAAGTGGAAAATAAATGTGATAAATGCCAGGGTTCTCCTTGTCACCTTAGCCACATTTTTTTTTTTTTTTTT
>SSNQ01034258.1:13335-39920 GCA_006942095.1 Nothobranchius kuhntae
GGTAGGTCAGAGGTCTGGGCACACTGCTCCCATCGCCTTTCCCGGTCTGAGTGGAGGCTTCCTTAGGAAGCCAGGTCTGAGTGCTGCTCTCCCGCCTCATGTAGCTCAAGTCCGTCTGCGTCGAGTGGGTGGCTTTAGTCCAGAGGTCAGCCTGTTGAAGCGGTCGTGTCAGAATGAACACACACGCCGAACGCTAGCATCACATTAGCATTAGCTGACCATGTTAGCATTAGCTGACCATGTTAGCATTAGCTGACCATGTGATTTTATGATTATGACTGATTTATAAAAAACAACCGTCTTACTAGTTTGATAGCTTTTCTTCGGTGTTCCCACTCGTTCCACTCATACAGTCGGTCAATGTTTGCCATTATGGGATGGATGTCAGTCTGAGTCCCACTGTCGCTCCTGGTGATGGCCATCTCCTGTAAGCTCTCCTCAGACTGGACCTGAACAAGTACATATGAGAAACATCTGGATCAGCTGGAGGCTAGCAGGAGGTCTGCTCGACCCGGAAGGTTCCAGGTATTCCGTCCAAGCTCTCCTCCCAGAGCAGAAGGGTGCGCTAATGGAAGGACCGTGCTGACCTCAGACTTTGGATGGACACAGAGAGGCTGCTGATGGAGATTGAGGAGCTTCAGGAGTTCAGGGAAGTGTTTAGATGTTGTCATCACTTCTGCAATAACGTCATCTGGACATGAAGCAAATTTCAAGGCTGCTTCTTTAGAGCTGAAAGCAAAGAGCATCTCCTTGTGTTTCAGGACTCCAATCTGTGGATTACCTGCAGAAAGAGCACGTTCATCAGCAGCGCATGGGGGCGGCGTAAACCAGAGGGCTGTCCCCTGCCTGGCGTTTTCGGTACCTGGAAGCAAAAGGCCATCCCTGTGGACGAGTGTGTAACCACAGAATCCATTATACTGTAGAGGTAAGCCAGTAAGGTTGGTGGTTGTTTCCGACGTGAGCCATTCCTGCGTCTCCATCTGAGCTGGATCCATGCGTTCATCTGGACGACAGAAGAGGGACCACCTTCAGAACTCAGATAGACGTGTTTATAAAGGTGTGGAGAACCGGGGGAGGAGCGTACGGCGAGTCTCCGCCAGTCTCTGCTCATCTGTCTTCAACTCTGCTGTCTCCATCAGGCTGTCCAGATACGTTTCAGGAAACATGGTGGCCTGTGAGGTGATGAAGGGCTGAAGACTGAGAGTGATGTCATCGAGTTTGTTCAACAGCGCCGCTTCATCCTGAAGCTCACACCATAATTTGGACAAGTCTTTGAACAAGGGCTGAAAAATGTAGGAAGCAAGAAGGAAACGTGAAATCCACACCAGTTCAGAGCAGCGGCGAAACGCGTCGACGTTCTGCTTCTGTCGGCAAAAGCATCGGGTCAGAACCGGACGTTAGAATGTTCACGGCCTGGTTTACAGAGGCAGATGTTATAATACACACGTTAAAACAGGTTTGATATCAAAAGGTGCTTCACTACACATCCAGGTGTTCTGTTGGATCACCAGCAGAGCACTGGTCCGAGGTGTCCATCCACCCGTCATGGACACTAGTCTTACACCGGTTCTAGTTTTCACTCGCTCCTGGTTCCAGAGTGGGATGACTAGAAAGCACAACTGTTTAATAAAACTGGAATCCAAACGTATATAAAAGTAGGATTGTCCTTCTGAGAGCTCCACTGAGCAGTGTTCAGCCATCATCACTAACAGGAGTTAATTCTTCTGGACCCGGTCACGTTTAAGGACCGTCCAGAACTTTCTGCTCCCTACTGAAGGACCAGAATGTTCATACTGGTGTCTGTAGGAGGACAGTTAACCCGAGGGTTCTCGTTGGACAGTACAAGTTCAAATGTGCTCTTACGTAGACCGCCGACTTCAGCACGGCTGCCCTTGATTGGACGGTTTCTCTGAGCAGTTTCATCTGAGCTGAGAGTTCAGTCTGTAGGGTCTCAACATGGCTGACGCACAAGTCTGCATCATTCTGATGACGAAAGACACACATAAACACCACAGCCCCAAACACAAAACAATCACTTATTCTACTTCAACATGCTAACGCCACACAAAAAGGCCAGGGTCGGGTTTGAACCTTCAACCCCCAGTAGGAGCTGGTGAGAAACATTCATGGTGGGACGTTCTCTGTCCATTCTGAGAACTGGGACGACCAGATGGAAAATGGAAACACACACAAAGTCAACTTAGACTAAAAAATGCCTGAAAGTAGGTGTTTGTATTTCTCCTGTTATCAGATAGCACCATCTAGTGGCTGGCCAGCATATCACATGACTAATAAAGGGTTAAAATGAAGACAACTGCTGGTGTTTCTGACTCCATCTGGTCCAGAGCTTAATGCTCCTCCTTCAGCCTGACTCAGGAGCACCCAGTTAAACCCTCCTCAGTACTGCTAATGACCTTGTTCACTTTAACGGGCTTTGATGATAATAACTACCAGAAATATTGATAGTTTTAATGGAAGTTGTTGGGAGACACGAACCCTAGCAATATGAAATGTTTCTGTACCTGTAATACTCGGAGGAAGGCCTGATGCTGCCTGACGTTGTACAAAGCCTGTCTGAGCAGGACGATGGACACGTCCTGCTGTCTGCACTCTGGGTCGGGCCGGGTCGCATCCTCCAGGACGGCTGTGTATTTCCACACCAACGTCTCCGTCAAACTCAGCTCCTTTTTGATGCCTTTGGAGGCGACTTCAAGGGTTTCTGTGAGAGCAGGCACTGATAAAGGAGGAAACCTGTCAGAGAGCAGGCCTGAAGCTCAGCAGGAAGCCTGCAGGTCGGTTACTCATGTGGCGGTAAGGATCGGCGACTTATTTATTAAATGAGCAATAAGATGTGATGTTCCATATAACTATGAAATATCAGTCTGATTGGTCTTTGAATGTTTAATTCTCCGGTGCAGTGTGGATCGGGTGGCAGATCGAGGCGGGAGCCTTGGCGGTCCGATCCCCAGACAAGGAAACTGGTTTTTGGGACATGGAACGTCACCTCGCTGGCGGGGAAGGAGCAGGAGCTTGTGGCAGAGGTTGAGCGGTACCGGCTAGATATAGTCGGACTCACCTCGACACATAGCATTGGCTCTGGAACCCAAGTCCTTGAGAGGGGTTGGACACTCTCCTTTGCTGGAGTTGCTCCGGGGGAGAGGTGGAGGGCTGGGGTTGGCTTTTTGTTAGCCCCAAGACTCTCTGCCTGTGTGTTGGAGTTTACCCCGGGGGACCAGAGGGTAGCTTCCCTGCGCCTTCTGGTCGGGGAACGGGTCCTGACTGTTGTTTGTGCTTATGTTGGATAAATGATGGAAACATTGTGTATGATTTTAAACGAAGGTTACATCCAGCCCATTCTTCCCTGGCAACAGACGGGCGTTTGACCTTGCATCTTCCCAGTCCTGGCTTATCAGTAAGAACGCCCTGTACCAGCACCTGCTTGTCTCCCTACATGTGTATGCGTTTTATCATTTTTGTGTGTCTTTTAATAAATACTCTTGAGAGGGCTTTTGTCCGACGAGAGCAAAGAGACCACCGACTCGTGTGCATCATTTTATCTCTCTCTCTCCACTTTGCAAAGTCTAAATGGTTTATTGTTAATAAGATTAGTATGGGTTAAATTGATCAGCTTGATAATAAAACCCCTGCGTGGTGAGCTTTCCCTTCAGGTAACCCTGGATGGTAAAATGTAAATACCTAACAGGCCAAATATCAGTTCAGAGTACCCACCCTTTCTGGAGTCCCTGGGACGAGTGCTAGATAGTGCTCCGTCAGGGGACTCCACTGTCCTGCTGGGGGACTTCAATGCTCACGTGGGCAATGACAGCTTGACCTGGAGGGGTGTGATTGGGAGGAACGGCCCGCCTAATCTGACCTCGAGTGGTGCGTCATTATTGGACTTCTGTGCAAGTCGCAGTTTGGCCGTAACAAACACCATGTTCGAACATAAGGATGCCCACCGGTACACTTGGTACCAGGGCAGCCTAGGTCGCAGGTCGATGATAGATTTTGTAGTCGTATCATATGACCTGCAGCCGTATGTTTTGGACACCCGAGTGAAGAGAGGGGCGGAGCTGTCAACTGATCACCACCTGGTGGTGAGTTGGATCAGATGGCAGGGGAACATGCCGCGTAGACCTGGCAGACCCAAACGCATAGTGAGGGTCTGCTGGGAACGCTTGGCAGAAGAACCTGTCAAGATGGTCTTCAACTCCCACCTCCGGCAGAGCTTTGACCGCGTCCCGAGAGCAGTGGGGGACATTGACTCCGAGTGGGCCTTGTTCAACTCTGCGATTGTTGAGGCGGCTGTTGCTAGCTGTGGTCGCAAGGTGGCCGGTGCCAGTCGTGGTGGCAACCCCCGTACCCGCTGGTGGACACCAGAGGTTCGGGGAGCCGTCAGGCTGAAGAAGGAGGCCTACAGGGCGTGGCTGGTCTGTGGGTCTCCGGAGGCAGCAGACAGGTACCAGATAGCCAAGCGGGGTGCAGCAGTGGCAGTTGCCGAGGCAAAATCTCGGGCGTGGGAGGAGTTTGGTGAGGCCATGGAGAAAGACTATCGATCGGCTCCAAAGAGGTTCTGGCAAACTGTCCGGCGCCTCAGGAGAGGAAGGCAGCAACTCGCTCACACTGTTTACAGTGGGGATGGGGAGCTGCTGACGTCAACTGGGGCTATAGTCGGACGGTGGAAGGAATACTTTGAGGAGCTCCTCAATCCCACCTGCGCGCATTCCGAGGAGGAACCAGAGCCGGGGGACCTGGGGATGGACTGTCCAATCTCGGGGGCAGAAGTTGCTGAGGTAGTCAAACAACTACACAGCGGCGGAGCACCGGGGGCGGATGAGGTTCGTCCTGGGTATCTCAAGGCTATGGATGTTGTAGGGCTGTCATGGTTGACACGTCTCTGCAACATTGCGTGGTCATCGGGGGCAGTTCCTGTGGAGTGGCAGACCGGGGTGGTGGTCCCCATCTTTAAGAAGGGTGACCTGAGGGTGTGTTCCAAATGTGGCAAGGTGGAGAAACGAGGGCCCGGGCGGGATTCGATCCCCAGACTCCCGGGTGAGAGTCATACACTCTAACCAGTCAGCCAAATGGACATCCCCTTGGCCAAGTAGCCAGGGCGCATGATCAATCGGGACACTGTGACAGGACGCTCACACTGTCACACAACTATAGGGGATCACACTCCTCAGCCTCCCTGGAAAGGTCTACTCCAAGGTATAGTTGAATCTCAGATTGAGGAGGAGCAATGTGGTTTTCGTCCTGGCCGTGGAACTGTGGACCAGCTCTATACCCTTGCAAGGGTGATAGAGGGGGCATGGGAGTTTGCCCAACCAATCCACATGTGTTCTGTGGATTTGGAGAAGGCTTATGACCGTGTCCCCAGGGGCACCCTGTGGGGGACGCTCCAGGAGTATGGGGTGGGTGGCTTTCTGTTAAGGGCCATTCAGTCCCTTTACCAGAGGAGCGTGAGTTTGGTCCGCATAGCCGGTAGTAAGTCGGACCTGTTCCCAGTGAGGGTTGGACTCCGCCAGGGCTTCCCTTTGTCACTGGTTCTGTTCATTACCTTTATGGACAGAATTTCTAGGCGCAGCCGTGGTGTGGAGTGTGTCGAGTTTGGTGGCAGGAGAATCTCGTCTCTGCTTTTTGCGGATGATGTGGTCCTCCTAGCTTCATCCAGCTCTGACCTTCAGCTCTTGCTGGGTAGGTTCGCGGCCGAGTGTGAAGCGGCTGGGATGAGGATCAGCACCTCCAAATCTGAGACCAGGGTTCTCGACCGGGAAAGGGTGGCTTGCCAACTCCGGGTCGGGGGAGAGGTCCTAGCTCAAGTGGAGGAGTTTAAGTATCTCGGGGTCTTGTTCACGAGTGAGGGTAGGAGGGATCGGGAGATCGACAGGCTGATTGGTTCGGCATCTGCAGTGATGCGGACGCTGAGCCGATCTGTCGTGGTGAAGAGGGAGCTGAGCCAGAAAGCCAGACTCTCGATTTACCGGTCGATCTACGTCCCAATCCTCACCTATGGTCATGAGCTTTGGGTAATGACCGAAAGAACGAGATCGCGGATACAAGCGGCCGAAATGAGTTTCCTCCGTAGGGTGGCCGGGCTCAGCCTTAGAGATAGGGTGAGGAGCTCGGACATTCGGGAGGGACTCGGAGTAGAACCGCTGCTCCTCCGGATCGAAAGGAGCCAGTTGAGGTGGTTTGGGCATCTGGTCAGGACGCCTCCTGGACGCCTCCCTGGGGAGGTGTTTCGGGCATGTCCTGCCGGCAGGAGGCCCCCGGGTCGACCCAGGACACGTTGGAGAGGTTACATCTCCAATCTGGTCCGGGAACGCCTTGGGGTCCTGCCGGAGGAGCTGGTGGAGGTGGCCGGGGAGAGGACGGTCTGGAGCTCCCTAGTTGGGATGCTGCCCCCGCGACCCGGACCCGGATAAGCGGAGGAAGACGACGACGACGAATTGTTTTTTCTGACTTATTCAGGGAACACACTCTTCATATTCATTCATTCAGAGTCAAGACTATAAAAGTGATGTTATTCTATTTTCCTAAACTAAATGATTGTTCAGACAAAGTATGAATGAAATGATGGTTGTGTAGATAAGAGATGATGAATGGATGATGGAATGTGAGCTAGATGTTTCAGCAGAACCTTTAAGTATCTGAGAGAGATTGTGGAGTCTGGGTGGTAAAATCACTGTGGCTGTATGGTTTAATAAGCTAAATAAAGACGCCATCCCACACAGTTTGTGCTGGTCTACGCACTCTTGTGTGAAGATCCCCAAGCGATCCAGCGGGTCAGAAGGTCAAGCTGGACACTGTCGTAGGCAGCTCCGAGTACAACCGTCTAGTCTGGGTTATCTCCAGCAAGCTGGCATGTCTGTTCTGCGTCTAAGGCTGTTTGGTGGCTCTTAAAAGAGCCGTTGTGTCTGTAATCACTCACAAGTGCTGCAGAGCGACCGTGACCTTGAGGTCGAAAGATTGGATAATCTCAAAGTGCTTGTTCACCAGAATGATCATGCACCCTGGCTACTTGGTCAAGGCAGATGTCCGTTTGGCTGACTGGTTAGAGCACGTGACTCTAACCCGGGAGGCTGGGGATCGAATCCCGCCAGGGACCTCGTTTCTCCATCTTGCCACACTGATGTAGCACTGCAGCATCTCCCTCCTTCTCTTCCTCCCTCCCTGCTTTGTGAGTCTGCTGTGGAGAGGACTTCCTGTTCTGTTGACCCGTACGAGGAAGTGTGTGGTCGTGCGCATAGATATGTATATACATATATGTTTATATACATATCTATGGTCATGCGTGAGACCTCTAACACGTCACTTGTGAGCATGCCTAATCCCAGCACGTGCAACATGGGAGTTTGACTCTAAAATGGCTCCTGCTCCAGGGATCACTCGGATTCTGGTTCACCCGGCACGGCGTTCTACGGTTCTGGGCGGTCATGTTATCAGACACGGTGTGTCCAGCCTGCTGCCTCCTCTCCACTCAGTTTATTTAAAAGTAGATTGTTCGGGGTCTCCTCTTCCTTTCTAGAATGAGGAAGGGTTTATCACACCCCTGGTTTGTGTAGAGGAGGTGATGGGCTTAAAAACCCCACAAAGAGAATCATTTTACATTTGTACATTAAAATAAACACATTTTCCAGGTCTTAATGGAGAATTGGATTTAGCTCCTGTTTTGTAATTCTGTGTTTTCTTACTTATTTACTTACTTTTCCCTTTTCTCCATTTTCAGAGGTAATTTAACATTTGTGAGTACTTCTCCTTAAAATACGGTTTTTAGAATGTAAAAGAGTTTTTTTGGTGCGATACTGGTCATCCAATCGTGATGCTGTCTACCTGCCCAACTTCAGCAGGTGTCACTGATTGGCCTTCTTTACCAGGAAGTGAGAGGACCTACAGACATTTAGAGCCCTGACGAAGGCCCTGTGTCTCCTGAGGGCCTCGGGCCACTTTTAGCGTAACATTACGGCTTCCTTGTTTGGTGACGAGGTGCTTTCCAGTTTGGAGGCCAGACAGACGGGTGTTTGTGTCTGCAAATTAAAAAGTTTTTTTCTGGTCCTTTTTGATGTAAACTTGACCTTCGGGTACGCTACACTCGTCTTTCACACCAACAACTCCTTCATTCACTCAGGCTGCAATGAGAAGAATCTCTAAAGGATTAATTATAGAAGAACCTGTGTGTGCTTGAAACACACACACACACACCCATCAGCTGGAAACTCTGAGTGGATTTATCATGGGACACATCTGCTGTGATTGAGTGAATTTTCTCTTGTTCACAGGTAAAAACCTTGACCTGCCTCTGACGAGTCTTGTTGGTGACCGCGACTGAACCTTTGCTAAAGAAAATAAAAACACGTACTTGACTGAAAGATGTCGAACTGCTCCTCCTCTCTACTGCTGGCTCCCATGAAGAGCCTGACGCCCGTTACGAGTGCAGCGAGCTCCTGCAGCCGCTGCTCCTTGTCTCGTTTGGACAGATCCAGGAAGGACACCAGATCCGTCTGTGGGAAGACGCTCTGGAGGGCAGCTGGAACAGCAGTCAGATCAGACCTCCATCATCATCACAACAGCAGGTAGGAGCACCAGCTGAGATGACTCCACATCCTCCAGATTAAAAAGGCTAATCATACAACAGGTTCCTCAGTGTTGACCACAGATGCTAAAAGCTGAAATTTCCCCAGAGACAGCCACGTGAGCAAGCCCCGCCCCTTTTGGAGCTCAGGTAGACCTCACAGTAAACCATCATTCTGGGTGTAAACGGGTCACAGGAAGCTGGACTTTCCACTGACCCGGTGTTCTGGTGTTGTTTTATGCAACCACAGGTTAAGCTGGAGGGTTGGGGGTATGTTTACCCAGAATCCATCAGATCGTGATGTCCCTCTGAGTTTAACTACATAAAACTTTCAAGACTGCCAATTCTTCTTGTGTTCAGTGTTCTCTAACACACGAAGACCTCATTTGCAAAAACAGAGAATTCCATTCTTCATCAGCCTAGAAGATCAACAACGGCTTTTACCTGCGTTTGCAAACCAACTCTTCAGATTATGAAGCATTACCAGTGAGGACTGGTATCTGAACCCAGCGTGAGACCCTCTGGGGCTTTCTGCATGCATTTAGCAGCTGCAGTGGGATGCAGGATGAACCAGTGATCCTAGACAGTCAGCACTGCAGCATGATGATCCTAGGTCAGCTGATGAACTGAAACCAGGTGGTGCCATGGTTCTGCTTAGGGCAGGTGTGTGAGACCTGTAGCGTCGTGCACCACGTTGGTGTCTGCAGGTGAGCCCATGGCAGAGCACAGCAGGGTGTAGAAGACTACTTGATGGTAGACGGTCTCTAACTCCTCCCTGGTCATCGCTCTGGCATCAGTGATCTCACGGGTGATCTGGACCAGTTGGGACTCCAGAGCCTGATGGATCTCCTCCAGAAAATCCTCTGAAAAAACAACTCATGGTGGTTTCCAATGAACGTGAAACCATGCTTGAATGTGTTTGATTCAGGCACAAGAGCTGAGGCACGTCAGCATAAATCAGAAGACAGAAAGGTGAGGCCCAGGAGGAACCAGAGACCTGCAGGCTGGACCAGAACACAACAGGGAGGTTATTACTTACGTCGAGGAGTATAATTCCCATCAAAGTTCAGCTGCATCTTGATGGTGTCCAGAGCAGGGCTGCACTTCTCCGTCAGTCTCTCCACACAGAGCTGTGAGACAGGACAGTGAGCAGCTGAAGGTTCTCCGCTCTGGAGCATTTAGACCTCAGCATCACTTCAAATCTAAGACTGGACCCACAGAACCAGGATCCCCCCAAGCCCCAGTTACCTCTTTAAGCTTCTGGACATCCTGACTGCTCAGCAGCTGGCCATATTCAAACTGGTTCCTGGGGTCCTGCGCCACCGCTTTCACCTGTGCAGAGCAGAGTTATGCAACTAGAAGCTGCTGGTGCTGAGGAACCCCTAATCCTGCAGGTCACCAGCAGCCCGGCCAGGGACTCGGCTGGAGATGGTATGTGCCAGCTGAGGGAGGGCGATGGCTTTAGGGGTTCGTTCACCCCGTCATCAGTGGGTTGCTGGTTCGATTCCAGGTTTTCAGCTTATACTGAATACAGATCTGATTTTCAACAGCTACCAGGGCAGGGCAGAGACGAGAGTAATTCTGTGTAACTGTCCACAGCACCTGTGGTTACTATGGTTATTCCCCAGGAAGTTCAAAAACAAGCCCACGTGTTCAACAAGCGTCTGCGTGGACACGCAGGCTACAGGCTACACTGGTCTAACGGACAGAAGCGCCATCTTTTTTATTATTGGAAAATAGAACATTTACAAAATTACAATATATTGCAAAAGAGTCCAGAAACGTGAACGAAAGTGTTACAGATAAAAGTGACGCAGGAGGACTAAGAATAGTCTTTCCGAGGGCAGATATCGTTCTCATGGCGTTAGAAGTGGAACTAGATTTAAGGCTGTCTATATAAATACCTAACGCAGCTAAGAATGCTTTATGATGCTGAAATTTAGAGGTGTGGATATAATATTTCCCATATATCACAAGCAAATTAGTCATGTATAGTTTTTCTGAGTCTTTGAGATCATGTTTCTCAACACCAAACAACATATGCTTTTTTCTAGTGAGCAACTTCATCAGGTCAGTCCAAAAGATTTTGTATGAGTGTCCCAGAACACGTGTCACAGACATTCATCATCATTTTTACAGAAAGCAATCCATTTTCCATTTATAGCCTTTTTGTAGAAAGGCTTTAACCGGATAGCATCTGTGAATAATCTGCTTCTTTTATTTTGTTAAACAGTAAATATTTTTCTTGGTAGCAACCGTGTCCTCTTCCAGTCAATATTGTTGAAGGTGTTGGACCAGTAAAAAGTACACGCTGGTGAAGATACAACATTTCTCATAACAGTGTGTCTAACTTGGTTAGACACTTTGTTGCTTATAAAAGGTTCGTCTGAGTCAATAAAAATGTCCTTTGGATCAACTGGAGGGGTGATGAAGTCTTTTCCTTTGGGTGCTGATGACAGAAGTTGAAGTACGCCGCTGGTATTGCATCTATGTATGCAGCTGTTTAACATAAAAAAAGATTGCCTTTCTTTTAGTGTTATCTTTTAATCCTCGTGTGTTAAACATAGTTGTTCCCCATCGGCATAAATATTGGACGATGGGTTTCCATAGACTCCAATAACACATTTTTGAAGATAAATGGGAGGTGGCCACCACCGCCATTTTGACCGTGTCACCGGTTCCGTCAAGCCCAGACAATTCCATAAAAGGGAAGAGAGGAGGAGCTGAGGGTGGGGCTGTAAGGCTGGGATCAACTGACGACACCCGGTCGAACTAGCTACAAGCTAACCTGAAGCTAACCCAAAGCTAACGCAGAGGTGGGAGCTAAGGTAACGGAGGTAGCAACCTAGCTACAACCGGAGTTAACTGTGCACAACACCAGAGCTTCTGAGTCAGAGATACGCCGGGCTGACCGCTGGGTAAAACCGGGTGGAACACAGAGGTCTCCGAGAGCTCCACAAGCCGGCAGCCACCCAGCAGACAAGCGCCGCTGCGATCTGAGATGCGCAGAGCTGCTGCTGGGGGGGAACCGGGTGGAAAGGTTTCCATCCCAGAGCTCCACAAGCCGTCAGCCCGCGCAGCAGACAGAAGCCGCGATCAGACAGAGATGCGCCGAGCTGCGGGGAGGGGAGAACCGGGTGGAACACAGAGGTCTCCCGAGAGCTCCACAAGCCGATAGTGGGAACCCAGCTCCACCAACATGTTATATTTCTACCCATTTTCTAAAGTGCAGCATTATGTTAAATGCACTGGGGTTTACCCTATTACATTTAAATGTCATGGTTAAACAGTACATGTTAAAATCTAAGCTCAGCTCGGCAGTGACCTAAAATACATAAATATAATTTTACTTACCGAAAAAAAATGAAGTGGAGACTCCTTGGACGCTCTATTAGTGCAATTAATGCCACAGCAAGTCATTTTGTCCAACAATTGCACAAAAAATATCCAAAAAAGAACGCACAAACGCTACAGCTAATGGTCTAAGTTGAGAGACTGAAAATGCCGGAGCAGTTTCCAGGCCAGACCNGTCCACAGCACCTGTGGTTACTATGGTTATTCCCCAGGAAGTTCAAAAACAAGCCCACGTGTTCAACAAGCGTCTGCGTGGACACGCAGGCTACAGGCTACACTGGTCTAACGGACAGAAGCGCCATCTTTTTTTATTATTGGAAAATCGAACATTTACAAAATTACAATATATTGCAAAAGAGTCCAGAAACGTGAACGAAAGTGTTACAGATAAGTGACGCAGGAGGACTAAGAATAGTCTTTCCGAGGGCAGATATCGTTCTCATGGCGTTAGAAGTGGAACTAGATTTAAGGCTGTCCATATAAATACCTAACGCAGCTAAGAATGCTTTATGATGCTGAAATTTAGAGGTGTGGATGTTATATTTCCCATATATCACAAGCAAATTAGTCATGTATAGTTTTTCTGAGTCTTTGAGATCATGTTTCTCAACACCAAACAACATATGCTTTTTTCTAGTGAGCAACTTCATCAGGTCAGTCCAAAAGGTTTTGTATGAGTGTCCCAGAACACGTGTCACAGACATTCATCATCATTTTTACAGAAAGCAATCCATTTTCCATTTATAGCCTTTTTGTAGAAAGGCTTTAACCGGATAGCATCTGTGAATAATCTGCTTCTTTTATTTTGTTAAACAGTAAATATTTTCTTGGTAGCAACCGTGTCCTCTTCCAGTCAATATTGTTGAAGGTGTTGGACCAGTAAAAAGGTGTTGGACCAGTAAAAAGTACACGCTGGTGAAGATACATTTCTCATAACAGTGTTTCTAACTTGGTTAGACACTTTGTTGCTTATAAAAGGTTCGTCTGAGTCAATAAAAATGTCCTTTGGATCAACTGAAGGGGTGATGAAGTCTTTTGCTTTGGGTGCTGATGACAGAAGTTGAAGTACGCCGCTGGTTTTGCATCAAATATAATGACGTAGTCTTTGGTTGGCACAGGGAAATGGTAGAGTCATGAATAGTGAGTATGACAGTAAATTACCATTGGTATCCAGCAACTGACTGACCAAGAGTTTGCCTTTATCAAACCACATTTTACTGAAAGGTGTTTTATTCTTGTATTTAATATCATTGTTCCAAATGTACAACATGAGTGACCAGCATGGTAACATTTGCTTGTTTCAGCGGGATTTGAAGCTCGTTGTAGTTACATCTTAGTAAAAATTAAACCACCAACCGTATTGGAAATGTATAAAGGTATTGTGTTCCATATAGAATAAGGATTTTTTAAAAGGTTTTCACGTATTTACTTTTAGTGTTTAGCGATGAAAAATCGAATGCATCAATTCCGCCTCTGTCCGGCTTTTTCATCATGTTTTTTTAATGAGATGGCATTTATTTTTTCAGATAAAGATGAAGATGAACTTGTCTATATTGGCACAGCGTTTTTGTGGGACCTCTAGAGCAAGAGCCGTGTAAACTAGTCGAGATAATCCTGCCTTTGTTATCAGGGATCTCCCAGCAAGAGCGAGGCCCCTCTGGAGCCAGAGGTTACATCTTTGTTCTACAGATTTTATCAAGGGATTAAAGTTTTCTAATGATCTTGTATCGTCATGTTTTTGTATGTTCTTCCTAAGTATTTAATAACGGTTTTTACTGGGATGCCGTATAACTCTTTTTCAGAAGTAATTTTAAGGGGCATCAGTTCACTCTTGCTAATATTTAACGTTAATCCTGAGGCCTTGGAGAATGAACTGATAATGTCAAGGGCTTTTTTCATTTCATTTTTGTTTTTCAGAAGGAGGGCTGTATCATCAGCGAGTTGGGAGATGATAAAGTTTCTATTAGCCATACCTTGTAAGTCACTTTTTTAATAATAGTGGATAAGATTTGCATTGCTAATATAAATAAGTAGAGAGGCTGGGCAGCCTTGTCTCAGTCCTCTTGATCTAAAATCTTTTGGAGCCGCCACTGGATAGTTTTATAGTTGCGTTGCTATTGTTATAAAGCATCTGAACATTTTTTATGAATGGTTCTCCAAAGCCGGATTTTTCTAAACATAAAATTGTGTTCTATTGTGTCGAAAGCTTTAAATAAATCTAAAAATAAAATAAATCCATCATCTTCGGTTAAGTCCGAATAATCTAATATATCTAGTTCTAGTCTGATGTTATTGGTTACGTGTCTTCCCGCAGCAAAGCCTGATTGGGTTTCATCAAGATGACTTTTAAGTTTTTTAGCAATGCAACTTGCAGTTACTTTGTAATCGTTTTGAAGTATAGGGTAATAGGATGCCAATTATCTACTAGTAATTAGTCTTCGTTAGGTTTAGGGAGTTAGGTAATAAGGCCTTGGGACATTGTTGGAGGAAGTGCTCCATATTCTAAGCGTTCAACATAAACCTTGTATAAGAATGGTGATTATCCCTTGGAATATTTCTTGTAAAACTCTGTAGTTAGCCCATCCGTGCCCGGAGATTTATTAACTTTTAGTTTATTAATGGCATTTTCTATGTATTTGCTAGTGATCTGGGAGTTGCAATTGATCCGCTCTGTCATCTGAGATTTTTGTTATGAAGATTTTTGTAAAAATGTTCACAGAATTCTGAAATTTCAGTAGGATCCTCACAAATGTTATTGTCTATTTTCAGTTTTGTAATTGAGTTGTTTTTTTATGTTATTTCTCTAGTTTAAAAAAGAAAGAAGTATTTTGCTCACCCTCTTCTAGCCATTTCTTCCTTGAGCATATGGATGCTCCTTTATTTTTAGAGATATACATGTTGTCAAGATTCATCTGTAGATCCTTTAATCTAGCGTGGTCATTTTCTGATAGATTTTCTGGTAAAATAGAGCTTAGGGATATGATTTATTTTACTATTTTAATTTCCTTTTCTTTTAGGACTCTTGCATGCTCTGTGCCTGCTTTCATTACTATTTTCCTTAATTCGTATTTTAATAATTCCCATTTATTTCTGAATGAGTTTTGAGAGGATGCAATAATCCAGTACTTTTCTATTGTTTCTTTTTTCCTAGTTCATTTTTATGAATGAGTGAATTATTAAGTTTCTAGTATGTAAAATCCCTGTTTTCTTTGAAAGGACTTGAGTTATTCAGATCAAGGGTAATGAATTTGTGGTCTGAAAGAGGTGCAGGTATGATGTCACATTTTATTTTCTCTGCTATGTGGTCTGCTGTTAACCAAAAATCTATTCTTGATTTTGATGAGCCGGATTTATTTTGCCATGTAAAGTCAATTGTTTCGCCGTTAGTTTTTCTCCATATATCTATCAACCCGAATGTGCACATAAGGTTGCTCAGGCTTGCGTTTGTAGTTGAAGAATTTTTGGCAGGAAGTCTGTCTATGTTATCATTAAAGGTGCAGTTGAAATATCCATCTAATATAATATTAAGATTTTTGTATGTTTTTGATAAATTAGTTATTTTATTTTCCAGGATGTTAAAGAGTTCAGATTTTCCTTTTTCGAATTGTAGCCATAAACACATCCTGTGAGGTATAAGTTTTCATCTAGCATTAAAATGAAAAGTATGTAATTATGTATCTGAGGTATAGAACCTTCCCACTGAAGTTGTTTTAAAATGGCGACACCTGCTGACTGATTTGAACCATGACAGAACCATATCTCATTTCCCAACTGTGTTCTCCAGAAGTTTGCGTCGTTAGTTACAGAAAGAGTTTCTTGAATTTAATATAAATCCACTTTAAGCTGTTTAACATAAAAAAAGACTGCCTTTCTTTTAGTGTTATCTTTTAATCCTCGTGTGTTAAACATAGTTGTTCCCCATCGACATAATAAATATTGGACGATGGGTTTCCATACACTCCAATAACACATTTTTGAAGATAAATGGGAGGTGGCCACCACCGCCATTTTGACCGTGTCACAGGTTCCGTCAAGCCCAGACAATTCCATAAAAGGGAAGAGAGGAGGAGCTGAGGGTGGGGCTGTAAGGCTGGGATCAACTGACGACACCCGGTCGAACTAGCTACAAGCTAACCTGATGCTAACCCAAAGCTTACGCGGAGGTGGGAGCTAAGCTAATGGAGGTAGCAACCTAGCTACAACCGGAGTTAACTGTGCACAACACCAGAGCTTCTGAGTCAGAGATACGCCGGGCTGACCGCTGGGTAAAACCGGGTGGAACACAGAGGTCTCCGAGAGCTCCACAAGCCGGCAGCCACCCAGCAGACAAGCGCCGCTGCGATCTGAGATGCGCAGAGCTGCTGCTGGGGGGGAACCGGGTGGAAAGGTNAAAAAAATGAAGTGGAGACTCCTTGGACGCTCTATTAGTGCAATTAATGCCACAGCAAGTCATTTTGTCCAACAATTGCACAAAAAATATCCAAAAAAGAACGCACAAACGCTACAGCTAATGGTCTAAGTTGAGAGACTGAAAATGCCGGAGCAGTTTCCAGGCCAGACCGAGGCTCTACTGAGGCCTTTCCACGGAGCTAGCTCTGTGGTCACGTGGGTCTGATGCTCATTAATTATACAGAATTTTAGGCTTTTAATACACTTAAACAGAAGAGTGAGAAAAACATTCACCCCCTCAGAGTTGTCATGAGTGTAAACTAGATCATTTAAACCAAAAACATGTTTTGGTACCAGGCTGTAAACATGTTTATTTCTGCTGTGAAATTGGTATTTTTAACATGGGAGTCAATGAGGATTTGCTCGCTTCTGACACCAGCCCCTAGTGGATGAGGGTGGAACTGCAATTTCTGTCACTTCCGTGTTGGCTTCAATTTCTGTCCCGCATTGTTGGGGCTTGGTGTTCCCCCTAGGTTTCAGTGTCCATGGTTCCCCAGTCCCCTCCAGGCTCTCTAGGTTTCCCTCACATTTTCCCTTAGTCACCTCACTTATCATTAGTCTTCTGTTAGTGTTTATCTAGTCGTATTCTCCCTTTAGTTCATTTTGTTCCCTTCCCCATTGTTAGGTCTGGTTTCCTCCCCTGCTCCGTTGTGCTCCTCCTCTCTGTTAATTAGTCTCACCTGTGTATATAACCCTGTCTGCGTCTCAATGTGTTGTTGGTCCGTTGTTCGTGTCAGCGTTGTTTTGTCCCCCCTCCTTCTTGGTCTCTAGGTTATTTAGCTTCGTGCCCACCTTGGATTTTATTTATTTATTTTTTCATCCTAATAAAGGAATGTTTTCTTTCACATCCGCTCCTGCTTTTTGTTGTTCTGGGTATCTGCATTTTGGGTCCAACTCCCCTGGCTCTCAACGTGACACCAGGCAGAACAACATAAATAAATTCTGATTCTACTGAAATACATTTATTGAAATGGGAAAATATTTTTGGGGAAATGCATTCCTATTGCCAAAGAAAATGTGAAATTAAAGCGAAAATATCAATTGATAAATGGAGACCTTGATCAACTAGAATTTTGATGAAATGGATTGAAATATTAAACATAAAACATAACTAACAAAATATGAAGAGGAGTGCAACATTCATACAAACCAACAGAGATGCTAATTATGTAAATACATTTTAGAAAATATTTTGGCACAGACTATCTTCATTTATGTAGTTACACATTCTTTACTAAATGAATACAATATGGTGCTTTATTTTACAAATACCATTGTAAACACAAATTTACGTGGTAAGAAACATTATTTTAATAACGAAACTGCTAAATTATTTCCAAAACCTGAGTGAAAGAACGGTATAAAGATGTGTAGTTTATTTTGTCCGAGTGGACTTGTCGTACTTTGACGTCATCGGCAGTCGAAGGACCTCGAGCAGATCTTGTACCGACACCGTCACTAACTAGCTGGTTAGTCTAGTTTCACTCACCATAAACAACACCAGCGGCTCCGTGACCGCGGCTCCTCTCCGTTCACACTCCCGCACTATTTCATCCACGATTATTTTAATCACGTTCTTCGCCAGGGACCGAGCCATCTCTACCAGGTCACTGTTGAAATCCGGTTACCTTGGTAACGACGCTAAAGGCGCAACCAACGGAGGTCACGTGGTGTGGGCGGCATTTGATTGATTGATTGAAACGTTTATTTGAACGTAAGACAAAATATTTTCAAATAAATCAATGAACATAGTAGAAAAGAAAAGATATACGAACAAAAAAAGAAGTCTTTGTCCAAAGGGAGTAAGAAGAAGCAAGTGCTTATTCACCCTCTTGTCTCACAATACTAATTTACCTTTACTTTACAAATTACCATCTATACATACATACATATATCCATATTCATATATATATTAGGGCCAGGACTTTAACGCGTTATTTATGATTAATTAATTAGAAAAAAGATAACGCGTTAAAAAAATTAAAGCATTTAATCGCAGCTTGCATTTCAAGCACGGCGGAACCTTTGTCATTGCACGACTTCCTCGTAGACTGAATATCACTGACGCACACAACAATGCACAGTGCTAATGGCTACTAAAACGGAATAAAAACAGAAAGAAGTTGCCTTGCAGGATTTAGGAAACACGTCCGCCTCTTTTCTTAACTTGGAAAAAAAATACTTCCAGACAACAACGGAGTCCGTGTCGCGGACATTTTTCAGAGATCGTCTCGGTTGCGGCTGCCCGGTGGCACCGGAACTTTACAAAAATAGCGGTAAGCTATATTTTTAACATTTACGTAACATCTGTGCAGCGCTGAAAGCACCAGGCAGAATAATTCTGTGTCCTAACAGTAGTTTATGAAGGTAGGCAGACAAACGAGAGGCACCTGGCTGCCGCTGGGAGAACGCTCCGTGTTCTCACTACTCTGTAAACAATCACAAACAACGTGTCTTAAAGTTGAAAACAGAAGTTTAAGTTAAAACAGAAACACTCTGAAACTTTTCTGATGATTTTCTAAACAATTCTGTCGGGGAATTATGTTTCTGATACGAGTCTCTGTCCAAACATCACATGCATTATTATCATTAAGCAGCTAGGTGTGTTGATGCTGTCATCAGCTTTTTTTTTTTTTTTTAAGAACTTTTATTGAACCTTTGCAAAACGAACAAAAGCGACTACATTTCAAAAATTGTTAGCAGAATGACATTACAGAGTAGCTCAGAAGTTCGTGTTCATCTCAACTTGCATTTTGTAGATACAATTCAACTTGGTATAGTAAGAAGACAATAAACAAAAACAAAAAAACAAAAATAAAAATAGAACATGAAAGGATACAAGTAAGACAGCATGAAAAAACAAATTATGTGTATATAAATAAAGTTTTACAAGGGGGAAGTTAAAGAGCAAACAAGGTCTATTGTGTATACCATCCAAAAAGCAGTTAGAGATTAGTGTTCATAATGAAATCATAAAGCTTTATAGCATTGGGGGTGGACATTTTACCTAAGGATCTCAATAGCAGTTTAATTTCATTTTTGAGATTATTCCACGTAGGTGGATTTTTGAGATATCAGCATTTGTGTATGAAAAATTTTGTTAAGATTATGAGATTATTAATTAGAAATTCATTATTTTTATCTTTTAGTATAATGCCAAATAAGATATCTTCAACTGTGAAATTGTTTATATAAATTTGATTGGAGTTCAGCCAATCGTGGAGTGAATTCCACATCATTAAAATTTTATAACATTCATAGAAAAGATGTTTGGTCGATTCATCGTTTTGTTTGCATAAGTAACATTTTTCCACATAGAATTTAAATCTAGTTTGTATAAAATGGTTAGATGGGTAAATATCATTCAAGGTTTTAAAATGGACTTCTTTATACTTTGGGGGTAAAGAGAATTTTAGATAGTTGGTTCTCAACACTTTAATTTCTTCTTTTGAAATATTTTGTAGTAACGAGAATCGGAGTATTGGGTTTGGATAAAAGGTTTTGTTTAATTTGTTTCTCAGGAAAATATTATTACATTTTTTATTGAAAATTTCTATCCCATCAACTGCTAATATTTTGAGTCTAGGGTTAAATATATAACCTATAGAAGCTTTAACTAATGAACCAGAGCACTTGGTATATTTTTAATCACCTTATTATATTCATTTTCAGAAATGTCAACATCATATTTGAGATTGAAGTTCCTAAGTGAAAGGATATTTCCATTTTCGTCTAAAATATGTGTCACTGACCAAATTCCTCTGTCCATCCAACTTTTTACAAATATGGTTTTGGTTCTATCCAAAATAGTTCTATTATTCCATATCGGAACATTATGTGGGCTGAAGTTATGTTTGAAAACCATTTTTCCAAAAAAGAGGACTTGTCTGTGGAATTCAGAAAGTTTGAGAGGCAACTTCAGGATTTCAAAATCACATCTTAATAGGAATTCCATTCCTCCAACTTTTTCAAATATAAATTTCGGAATTGTATGCCAAATTTCCTCTCTATTTATTAAGAAGGATTTAAGCCATTTAATTTTTAATACTCCATTCAAAATTTCAAAATCTATTGCTTTTATACCACCATCTTCATAATTCTTAATTAAATCACTTTTTCGAATGTAGTGATTTTTGTTCTTCCATATAAAATCAAGATTCATTTTATTTATTTCTTTAATGTTTTAGGAGATATGGCCAATGATTGAGCAGGGTATATAAGTCGAGAAATGGATTCCATCTTNGTTAGAAGAGTTCTTCCAAATACTGTCAGATCTCTTTGAAGCCAACTGTTTAAAATTTTCTTGTTTTTTTCTACTGTGTTCAGAAAGTTCTTCTGGTTTCTATCACTTGGAACATTTGTAATATAAATTCCTAGATAGCAGACTTCTTTTTTAACAGGGATGTTAAACAAGGAGGTCATCAAACCTACAACCTGGTCCGCATCAAATTAGGGGATGAGTGGAAGACCGCGTTTATCACACCCACCGGCCATTGGGAGTACCAGGTCATGCTGACCTTCGGGCGGTGTAACAGCCCTGCCGTTTTTCAACGCCTCATTAATGATGTCCTCCGCGACATGCTGGGCCGGTGGTTGTTTGCCTACCTGGATGACATCCTAATTTATTCCAAGACCGAGGCCAAACACCTCCACCACGTTCGTGCCGTTCTGACCCGGCTCCTGGAAAATAACCTGTTCTGTAAGCCCGAGAAATGCTCCTTCCACCAGCGGACCATCTCATTCCTGGGCTTCATGATATCGGATCGGGGCATAACCATGGACCCTCAGAAGGTCCAGGCGGTCGCTGACTGGCCCCTTCCGACGAGCCTGAAACAACTACAGAGTTTTCTGGGTTTCTGCAACTTTTACCGCCGTTTTACAAGGAACTTCAGCACCATTGTTGCGCCTCTCACCTCACTCACCCGACCAAGCCCACCCGGCCAACCGTTCCGTCTAACGGGCTCGATGACAGACTCCATCCCTGCGCCTACTTCTCTAGGAAGTTTTCCACCACTCAGCAGAAGTATGGCGTGGGCGATCGTGAACTGCTGGCCATAAATTAGGCGCTGGAAGAATGGAGACAGTGGCTTCTGGGCACCATCCAGCCATTCACGATCTGGACGGACCACCAGAACCTTACTCAAATCCGCTCCACCAAGTAGCTTAACCCTCGCCAGGCCCGCTGGGCCCTCTTCTTCGAGCCCTATGATTTCCATCTCGCCTACCATCTCGGAACCAAGAATCAGAAGGCTGATGCCCTCTCCCGGCAGTTTGTCACACTCCACGCCCATGTCTGAGCCCGCACCGATTCTACCAGAGCACAGATTCCTGGCCCCCCTGAGGTGGCCCTTGGAAGAGACTATCCAGCACGCCCTCCAGGGCGACCCCGCACCTCCAGAGACCCCCGCAAATCGTCTCTACGTCCCTACATCCTGCCGCAGCGAGGCGCTTTCCTTGGCCCACTCGTCACGCCTGTCTGGCCATGCGGGGATTCTCTCGGACTCTGAAGTTCCTCCAGCGGGCCCTTTGGTGGCGACGCATGGCTAAGGACGTTAAGGAATACACTAGCGCCTGTGACATCTCCAAGACACCCAGCCAGGCCCCTGTTGGGGTCCTCAGACCACTCCCGGTGCCCAGCCGTCCCTGGTTCCACATGGGCCTGGATTTTGTCACAGGACTCCCGCCAGTCAACAACCTCAACACGGTCCTCACGGTCACAGACCATTTTTCAAAAGCGGTCCACTTCATCGCCCTTCCAGGTCTCCCTTCGACCCGACGCACTGCGGAACTATTCCTGGAAAACGTGATGTGCCTCCATGGGTTCCGTATCGATGTGGTCTCCGACCGGGGCCCCCAGTTTACGGCCCGATTCTGGAAGGCCTTTTGCCGCCTAACGGGAGCATCGGTCAGCTTGTCCTCAGGCTATCACCTGCAGACCAATGGTCAGACGGAGCGGGTTAACCAACAGCTGGGTTGGTACCTCCGGTGCTTTGTCTGAGCTCAACCCTCGCAGTGGCCTAAATACCTCCTTTGGGCGGAGTTGTCCCACAATCTACACCTCCTCGACCACTCACATGTCCCCTTTCGAGGTCTGCTATGGCTACCAGCCCCCAGTCTTCGCCCACCAGGAGCCCGATGTTGCTGTTCCTGCCTGCCCAGTTCCTGGTGAGGCGCTGCAAGAACACCTGGATCAAGGCACGAGCTTCCATCACCCGGGCAAATGCATGTTACGCTCACCAACATCTCCGCCGACACCGTCCTGGTCCCTCCTATGTTCCTGGGGATAAGGTCTGGGTGTCCACCGCAGACCTCTGCCTCCGTGCCGGATCCAAAAATCTCACTCCCTGGTTCCTCGGGCCTTATACTGTACAGAAGGTTATCAACCCAGTCTTGTACCGGCTGCGGTTGCCGACAGGTCTCCGTATCCATCCCACATTCCACACTTCCCTGCTCAAGCCCTATGTGGATTCTCCCCTCCTACCGCCTCCGCTGCCCGCTTCCTCGACGGTGAGCCCATCTATACCGTCCGATGCGTCCTGGACGCTCGTCGCCGAGGTCGAAGATGGCAATACCTCGTCGACTGGGCGGACTACGGCCCAGAGGAACACTCCTGGGAACCGGCCCGCTCCATCCTGGACCCTTCCCTGATCTCGGACTTCTGGGACCGCCGGGGCTGCCCTGGGACTTCGGGAGCCGTCCCTGGACGGGGAAGGGGGTGGGGGTTCTGTCAGAGCCCAAGTCTCCAAACCAGCCTCTTCCAGATAGCCGGTCTCCACCCTGGACCACATCTACCAGCATGCTCCTCGCGAGGATTCCCTCCACGTCACTAACCGTGACTATATACAGAAGTCGCCTCCCCAGCTCACCACTCAGTCCTTGTTTATTCAGATCCATGATCAAGAGTATCCAATCAACCTATCCATCCGACGAACTGTCTACTCACAGTAAGCGCTATTACTTACCTCTGGAAAACCCAGTATCTCCGTGTCACTTCACTGATGCTCGGGGATTCCTAGATCAAACCGCGAGCTGGTGTATCGCCGACGCTAGCACTTCTGCATCTGTAAAGCCACGCTCGCTACAGCTCAACTCCCTGTATCCAGCCGGCCAGTCTGACAGCAACCAGACAATCGCCTAAACCCACAAACATGGGTGTGAGCGTGTCACGCAGCCACAATTACTAGATGTGCGTTAGGTTGGAGCAGATTCATACCAGAAAAGGTCAAAAGACATGAGGTCAAGACAAATATATAAGTAAAATATTTATTTAGGACAAAAATCAGTGTGAGATCACTGCCATTAGTCACAGCTGAGCTACAGGTCACATGACTCACTCATACAGGGTTAACACACTTTCAAACCGGACCAAAAGATCTGTGACATCACGTGATGAGCAGCTTCCTGCTTTCGCCATCCGACACATTTAGGTTGTAACTGATGGTAGGTTATAAACACAAAGACTGGAGGAGTCCTAAAAACACTTAAAATCAAGAGAAACTCTTCATGCCAGTCTCTCCTCCCAGATTCAGAAAGTCTTCAAGTTCCAGCAGATCCACAGGAGCGTCCACGCGGCTCTGAGGGTCAGGGCACAGCAGCTCGGCTCAAAAACACTTTCTGAAGACGATCCGAGGTCCATTCTCCTCATATTCCTTCTGACTGATCCATGCAGAGCTGAAGGTGGGCAGGTTAGCCAGAACCGCCCCCCCCCTCCACACTAGGCAGTCCCTGTCTTTGGGGCTGGTGACTCTGATGGCCCCGCCCACCTCTGCAGGAACAAGAGCTTTGATTTCAGCCTGGAGCCGCTCCGGGAGGCCAGGCAGCAGAGTGTTCCCACCTGCAGTCAGAGACGAGAGCAGATCAAGCCCGGGTCTTTGCTGGACCACAACACCTGAGTTTCACAGGAACACAGAACCTACCTGACAAAACGATGTTCCCCAGGAGGCTGCGCCGCAGGTCAATGTCGGACTTCTGGATTGACTTGGAGATGCTCTCATGCATCCCATAATGTTCACGTCCAATCAGCTGAGGTTTAAACAGAATCTCTGGAGCCCTTAAAGAACAGCAGCAGTGATCCGTTAGTTATGCTGGTTCTGACGGTCAGACAGAGGAGCAGCAACATCTAGTGGACTGTAGTCTGGAAGTCCCAGAGAGGACCCATTTCTGTACAGTTCTGACAGAAAGGTCCGGTTCAGACGGCTGCTTCAGCAGGACGGGACACTCTGACCCTACCTGAAGCGTTCTGTTCTGAGGGTGACGATCTGTCCGTCTGGCATGGTGTAATGCATCTCTCTGCAGGATGACTCTGCAGCTTGGTAGTCGAGAGCAACACAGCAGCACCTCTCCTTCATCTCTCTGGCGATCTCGTTCTCTGCCGACGTGCGCATGCTAACACCCTGTTCCTGCAGGAGCTTCAAACAGATGAAACCGTCAGAAACAATGGAATCCTCCTGGTTCTGGTTCTTCTGACATGAAAGAAGACGGATCAGAAGCCTCATTTCTATGTTTCCTTGAGCACCAAACAGGGTCTGATAGGGTCTTAAGAGAACGACTCTGATGGAAGCGCGTTTTGGTGGCAGTGAAACCGGCAGCGCAGCCGATGACATGGTGACACATTAAAATGGTCATTGTCATCCTGGTCTTTAGTCCATCACAGATCTCTCCGTCGCTCTGACGGCATCAACCACATTAGAAATTGTGTTTGGTGTTTTTATCTTAGCTCATTTATAAACAATCAGCTCATCTACAAGCGCTTTAGAAACTGGCCTTTAGTCCGATTGGTCTAAGCTGCTGTAGAGCGCCGTGTTACAGCTAGCCAGGTTTACAGGTTACAGCTAACCGTGTCAGGATTAAGTCGAGCCTGTTTCCGGTGAGAGTTGGACTCCGACAAGGCCGCCCTTATCAGATTCTGTTCTATGGACAGGATTTCTAGGCGCAGCCAAGGTGTGGAGGGCTTCCGCTTTGGTGGCCTGAGGATCAGGTCTCTGCTTTTTGCAGAAGATGTGGTCCTGTTGGCTTCGTCAGAACGCAATCTCCAGCTTTCACTGGAGCGGTTCGCAGCTGAGTGAGGGAAAGCTGGAGCGTGAGATGGATAGGTGGATTGGTGCTGCATCTGCAGTGATGCGGGCGTTGTACCGAAGAGAGAGCTGAGTCAGAAGGCAAAGCTCTCGATTTACCGGTCATCTACGTTCCTACCCTCACCTGTGCAGCAGCACGTCTGGTCTTCAATCAGCCTAAAAGAGCACATGTCACCCCTCTTTTCACTGAGCTCCATTGGCCACCGCAAAGTACTGTGATGGACAGAAGACAGAAGCTGCCGGGCTCTGAGGGTGTGGTGATTGGACACCGGCTGGTCCTCGTTACGGATAACGAGGCCGGGGAGGATAAAAGGGTGACGGGTCTACCGAGATGTGTGCGTGGTCGACTTGTCATTGTGGCATCGGACTTTGGGGGGTGGGGTCGTTCACAGTCGTTTAGGGCTGCCGGCGACGAAGACAGTTGAATAGGCGTACAGTGTTCCAGCGCTAGGAGGGAAGGCTTGTCGCCTTCTTTAGGTAGCGAGGGCTGGGAATAGTGGATGCCAACACCACGCCGATATCTGCCGCCACGGACTCTGGCAGTGGAACTTACGTTGTGGATTTACCCGCCGTCCTCGCAAGCTGCAGTTCGGGGCGTTGGACGGCGTTGGAAGCTCAGACCCCGGGGAGGGGGGTCACATCATCTGGGACAGCTAAGTACCGCTGCTTGTTTTACTCATGCTGGACAGCTGGTTTTATAGGGGACTTTGGCCATAACGTTTTATTATTGATTGTGTAATAAAGTGCGTCTTTTTATAAGTCGTTGCCTACTGGTGGTGTTTTCGGGTTCTGACTGGAGGGCAAGATATTCTGCCCGTGCGCCCACAGAAACTTACATTACAGTACTGGATGGTACGGCTCCCGTCTACCGGAGTCCTCTTGTAGAGGCTTACGTCTCGGCCCGGCCGCTCCAGTCATCAAAGGATCTTCGGCTAGCAGCGCCTACACCACACTCAGGACTCTTTTCACGTGTCGTTCCACAGATGTGGAATGACCTACCAAGCACTAGACCCAGCTCTTCAGAGAGCATCTTCTAAACTAGCACCCTCCCATCACCACTCTGCTGCACGCCCCATGTTTGCTTCCCTCTAGGATTCATCATGCTGCCTCACTGCTGGTTTCATTATCACCTG
>SSNQ01034258.1:57380-62380 GCA_006942095.1 Nothobranchius kuhntae
AAAAAAAAAAAAAAAAAAAAAAAAAAAAAAAAAAGAAGCTGCTGCCTGTCCGCACTCCTATCTTCAGCTCCATGGAATCTTCTGTTTTTCAAATACCCGGTCCCACTCCTACAGTTATAGCCTTGATCTACCGCCCACCCAAGCCCAATAGTGACTTTTTAAATGACTTCTCCTCATTACTCACCCAGCTCACTACCCTTTCCCCCAGTGTCATTCTGCTTGGTGATATAAATATTCATATGGACAACTTGAACCTCCCCCTCACCAGAAACTTCTCCTCCTGCCTCAACAGCTTCGATTTTCAAACATATTCTAATTTTCCCACGCACATTAAAGGTCACTCTCTTGATTTAATCTGCTGCTCTGGTTTAACCCCATCTAACTGTTCTGCTAATGATGTAAATATATCTGATCACTTGTTTCTGTCATTCAACCTCCCCCTCTGCTCTTTAAGAACTAAGCCTATCCGTCACATCTCATTCCGCAATATCAAAAACATTAACCCAGACACCCTGTCATCTATTATTAACACTATATGCATCCCTAGTTCTGCTTCTCCTGACCATCTTGTTTCTCATTATAACTCCACACTCCACAATATCTTGGATTCTCTTGCCCCAGTCAAAACTCTGTCTGTCTCCTTTACTAACTCTGCCCCCTGGTTTACCCCTGAACTCCGACGGATGAAAGCCAAAGGACGTCAACTCGAACGCCTCCATAAACGAACTGGTCTTGCAATACACAGAGAAACTCATCTACTTCAATACTTGGACTCTATTAAACATACAAAATCTGCTTTCTACTCTGGATTGGTTTACTCCAATGAAGGCAACTCCAGGACTCTGTTCTTAATAATGCTCAATATTCTTCATCCCCCGGACTCTCTACCGCCCCACCTGTATTCTGCTGACTCATGTAACTCTTTATTAACCTTCTTCACTCAGAAAATTGCTTCCATACACCAGCAATTAATTCCAAGTTCTTCCCCTCCCCCTGAGATTTTTTCATCCCGCCAGTCATTTTGTTCCTTCTTCTTCCCACCTCATCCGAAATATCTGATCTTATCTGTAAATCCAAGCCCACCACCTGCTCTCTCGACCCCCTCCCTACAGTTTTGGTTAAACATGTCTCACCTCCCTTCTCCCTCTCATAACCGCCATAATCCACTCCTCCCTCTCTACCGGTATTGTTCCCTCACTTTTCAAAACTGCATCCATTACTCCAATATTAAAGAAACCCGGCACCGATCCCAATAATTTCAATAATCTTCGTCCCATCTCAAATCTTCCCTTTCTTTCAAAAATCCTAGAAAAAATAATCTCTGTTAAACTCCATGCTCATCTCACGCTCAATAGCCTCTATGAGCCCTTCCAGTCTGCTTTCGCCCTGGCCACAGTACAGAAACTGCACTCATAAAAATCACGAATGACCTCCTCACTGCTGCCGATACTGGACTGCTCTCCATTCTCATCCTCCTCGACTTGAGTTCAGCCTTCGATACCATCTCTCACACCATCCTCCTCCATAGATTGTCTTCCCTTGGCATTACTCATACCCCGCTTGATTGGTTCCGTTCATATCTCTCTGGCCGTACTCAGTTTATTCAACTAAAATCCTTCACTTCCCGTTCCTTCCCTGTCACTACTGGCGTCCCCCAAGGCTCTGTTCTCGGTCCACTCCTTTTCATCACTTACCTTCTTCCCCTGGGAAATATTTTCCGTAAATTTGACATCCATTTTCATTGTTACGTGGATGACACCCAGCTCTATGCATCCTCCAAACCCTCCTCTTCACTCCCTCCTTCCTCCCTCACCAATTGTTTATCTGAAATCAAAGACTGGTTCACATCAAACTTTCTCAAACTTAACAGTGATAAAACAGAAATGTTACTTGTCGGCACTAAATCTTTACTATCCAAAATCCACAGCTTTACACTTCCTGTTTTTGTATATTTTTTTGGAAATCAGCGATGCAAAACGGATGACTTTCAGTACAGATGAACTACTATGTATCAGGCAACAAACCACAGAGACGGATTTTAAAAAATTTGAGGACCCGGGGAGTTTATTGGAAGTTTTGATCGGAGGAACTGCTGTTTGTTGGAGAAGGAAACGCAGGAGGGGTAAACGAGCAGGATCGCTGGTGAGACTCCGCCAGCGGGGATTTCGTATGCCTCTCCCAGCAATACACCTAGCGAACGTCCGATCCCTACCTAATAAAATGGACGAGCTGCTCCTTCTGAACAGGACCAACCGAGATTTTGCACACTCCGCTGCCCTCTGCTTTACGGAAACGTGGCTCAGTGACTTGACTCCTGATAATGGATTATACCTGCCCGGGTTTGGTTTACATCGCGCAGACCGGGAAAAAGAGCCATCAGGGAAGACGAAAGGAGGTGGAATCTGCTTCTACATTAATGAATGTTGGTGTACAGACGCTACAGTTCTCAGTAAACATTGTAGCTCAAACTTGGAGACAATATTTCTGAACTGTAAGCCGTTTTACTCCCCGCGGGAAATATCTTCATTCATTTTGATTGGAGTGTACATACATCCTCAAGCAGAGGTGAGTGTTGCATTGCAGGCTCTCGCCGATCAAGTTACCTCCACAGAGAACAAATACCCAGACTCAGTGCTCATTATTTTGGGTGATTTCAATCAGGCTAAACTTAATACCGAACTACCGAAATACAGACAGCACATCAGATGTCCGACTAGAGGCAAAAACATACTGGATCATTGCTACACAGTTCTTAAAGGGGCATACCACTCTGTCCCTCGTGCAGCTCTCGGCCTCTCTGACCATAATGTGGCAGTGAGTGTCCTGTCACAGTGTCCCGATTGATCATGCGCCCTGGCTACTTGGCCAAGGGGATGTCCCTTTGGCTGACTGGTTAGAGTGTATGACTCTCACCTGGGAGTCTGGGGATCGGATCCCGCCCGGGCCCTCGTTTATCCACCTTGCCACAATAATTTGATTCATCTCATCCCCACTTATAAACAAAAACTAAAACCTGTAAAGCCAGCCATCAGGACAGTGAGGAAACGGACAAATGAAGCAAAAGAGGAGTTACAGGACTGTTTTGATTGTACGGACTGGAGAGTATTTGCAGATGCCAGCGGCGATCTGAACGAGCTAACGGACACTGTGACATCTTACATCACCTTCTGTGAGGAAGTGTGTGTGCCAACAAAGACTTTTCGCACCTTTAATAACAGCAAGCCATGGTTTACAGCAACACTGAGCCAGTTGAGACGGGCAAAGGAGCAGGCTTACAGGGCAGGAGACAGGCCTCTGTACAAATCACTCAGGAACACATTGAACAAGGAGATCAGAGCTGCTAAGATTAAGTATGCAGCAAAGCTGAAAAACCAGTTTTCAGCCAACAACCCCACATTAGTGTGGAGAAACATTCAGCACATTACCAACTACAGGAGACCATCCTCCATTTCTGATGCTAATCATGGCCTTGCTGAGGAGCTAAATGGCTTTTACTGTCGCTGTTGAAATCAAATGTATTATTATTATTATTATTATTATTATTATTATTATTATTATTATTAAAGGGTTACATGTCTGACAGACAGCTGCAGCATAAATGGATGCAGTAGCCGGATTAAGAGGACAACAGGTGACAACATCTGAAGAATAACCACACAGATGTTTTTATACAGGAGACTCGCACGCGGGAGCTTGAAGTGGGGAAATTCAAAGTGGGATGGGTGGGACATTTATCTCACGGCTCATTTTCAAGTAAATGTAATGAGGTTCTGATCCTGGTCCACAGAAATGTGAGTTTCATTTAACAAAAGCAAAGATACAGACAGCCAAATTCTACGTGTGGAAGCAGTAACAGAAGGAGTCCGGTTAGTGCAACATGCATGCATCCAGAAGGTGGCAACAAAACCAGTGATATTTCCCATCATAGGACCGAATCATACCAGTTATAGCGTGTGTTACGATCACGGACCTGTCAGAGATTCTGGTGAGAACCCGTCAGAGACCCGTCACCTTCCTGTTCCACCTTAATCTGCTGCTGGCTTTTACTTCTTACCACTAACTATTTTCCTTGAACAACGGTGGAGTTGCTGCGTGTGCCAGGACCAGACTGAACTGGTCTGAACCACAACCCCCGGACCCACCTGCAGAGCCTCACTGCGAAACTGGACCAGCTGAAGGTGCAGCTGGGCCCTGGAGGAGGCTTGCCGCCACAGAAGCTCCACTCTTTCCACAGCTGCAGTTATCCTGAAAACAACAAGACGACGTCTGAACCCTTGGAGACGCAGCGGTTGTTGGGTAAAGAAGGAATTTCCTGCCAGGAGGAGCCTACCTGCTGTGGTTCTGGAGCATGTCGAAGGCCGTGTGGGTGAAGAGCGCTGTCCCCGCCATGGCCTGAAAGCAGGGATCCTTCTCAGGGAACCGCAGCTTGTCCACCACAACCTCACAATGTCTCAGCAGCTCGTCCAGACCAAGCTCCCTGCAGGCCAAAACCAACACAAACACTGACCATCTGATGTTCTTTAACCAGCAGAGATGTGCAGCAGGAGCAGTCAGCAGGCCGGACCTTCTCAGGTGCAGGAACGTGGCTTCATTTGTGCTGCAGAAGTTCTGGAGCAGGCTCAGGCTGGAGGGCAGAGGCAGCCTGGACAGAGCCTGCAGCGTGGAGATGCACGAGGGCAAACGCTGGAGAACAGACAGGAACTCCTGGAGGAACGCGTGGACCTCCTACGGGACACAGAGCAGCAACTTCAAATCCTGTCGCCATAGAAACGGGTCAGTAAACAGAACCTGGGACAGCAGACGGATGAAGGCGCCTTTCACTTGGTAATGAGGTCAGCTGATTGTTCAGGCGTTACCGTGGTAACCGACAATAGACTGACCGCTCTGATGCAGCTGAGAGCTTGTCTCCTCTGATGGAGGCAGAACCACCGACCAGTTCGGTTCTGTTCAGATCCAGAGGTCCATCTGGACTTCCCACAGAGCTGCGGAGGTTTGGATGG
>SSNQ01034258.1:67380-83122 GCA_006942095.1 Nothobranchius kuhntae
CTTGATTTCATTTAAAAAATAAGCTCTACTGCATATGTTTAGTAGTAGGCAGCAGCATCAGATGTAATTTCACAAAGGATGGACAATAAACTGACTTTTCAGCTTTTTATTACATAAAGGTTTGACATTTTCATACACAATTTAAACAAAATATTTTTACAGCGCCTCTCAGAATAAAAATCACAAGGCGCATCAAAAAAAAATTTTTAATGATAAAAAATTATATATATATATATATATATATATATATATATATATATATATATATATATATATATATATATATATATATATATATATATATATATATATATATATATAAGGTAGCGCGACTCGGGGTTGCGAATGACCACAGTCACCAATTCTTGTCATGTGTCTTGCCCATGTATGTCTGATCCCTGAATTGTGTGTACTGAAACTCTAATTTCCCTCTGGGATTAATAAATTATTGATTAATATATATATACAGTGGGGCAAAAAAGTATTTAGTCAGCCACAGATTGTGCAAGTTCTCCCACTTAAAATGATGACAGAGGTCAGTAATTTACATCATAGGTACACTTCAACTGTGAGAGACAGAATGTGAAAAAAAAATCCATGAATTCACATGGCAGGATTTTTAAAGAGTTTATTTGTAAATCAGGGTGGAAAATAAGTATTTGGTCACTTCAAACAAGGAAAATCTCTGGCTCTCACAGACCTGTAACACCTTCTTTAAGAAGCTTTTCTGTCCTCCACTCGTTAAAACCTGTATTAATGGCACCTGTTTGAACTCATTATCTGTATAAAAGACACCTGTCCACAGCCTCAAACAGTCAGACTCCAAACTCCACTATGGCCAAGACCAAAGAGCTTTCGAAGGACACCAGGAAAATAATTGTAGACCTGCACCAGACTGGGAAGAGTGAATCTACAATAGGCAAGCAGCTTGGTGTGAAAAAACCAACTGTGGGAGCAATTATCAGAAAATGGAAGACATACAAGACCACTGATAATCTCTCTCGATCTGGGGCTCCACGCAAGATCTCATCCCGTGGGGTCAAAATGATCATGAGAACGGTGAGCAAGAATCCCAGAACCACACGGGGGGACCTGGTGAATGACCTGCAGAGAGCTGGGACCACAGTAACAAAGGTCACAATCAGTAACACACTACAATGGCAGGGAATCAAATCCTGCAGTGTCAGACGTGTTCCGCTGCTGAAGCCAGTGCATGTCCAGGCCCGTCTGAAGTTTACCAGAGAGCACATGGATGATACAGCAGAGGATTGGGAGAATGTCATGTGGTCAGATGAAACCAAAGTAGAACTTTTTGGTATAAACTCAACTCGTCGTGTTTGGAGGAAGAAGAATACGGAGTTGCATCCCAAGAACACCATACCTACTGAGAAGCATGGGGGTGGGAACATCATGCTTTGGGGCTGTTTTTCTGCTAAGGGGACAGGACGACTGATCCGTGTTAAGGACAGAATGAATGGGGCCATGTATCGTGAGATACTGAGCCAAAACCTCCTTCCATCAGTGAGAGCTTTGAAGATGAAACGTGACTGGGTCTTCCAACACGACAATGATCCCAAACACACCGCCCGGGCAACAAAGGAGTGGCTCCGTAAGAAGCATTTGAAAGTCCTGGAGCGGCGTAGCCAGTCTCCAGACCTCAACCCCATAGAAAATCTGTGGAGGGAGTTGAAAGTCCGTGTTGCTCGGCGACAGTCCCAAAACATCACTGCTCTTGAGAAGATCTGCATGGAGGAATGGGCCAAAATACCAGCTACTGTGTGTGCAAACCTGGTAAAGACCTATAGTAATCGTTTGACCTCTGTTATTGCCAACAAAGGTTATGTTACAAAGTATTGAGTAGAATTTTTGTTATTGACCAAATACTTATTTTCCACCCTGATTTACAAATAAACTCTTTAAAAATCCTGCCATGTGAATTCATGGATTTTTTTCACATTCTGTCTCTCACAGTTGAAGTGTACCTATGATGTAAATTACTGACCTGTCATCATTTTAAGTGGGAGAACTTGTACAATCGGTGGCTGACTAAATACTTTTTTGCCCCACTATATATATATATATATATATATATATATATATATATGTGTATGTATGTATGTAATATGTAATAACATATGATAGATTTTAAGATCCTTCTTCTCTCATATAAAGCTCTTAATAATCAAGCTCCATCATACATCAGTGACCTGATTGTTCCATACGTTCCTAACCGAGCACTTCGCTCTCAGACTGCAGGTCTACTGGTGGTTCCCAGAATATCTAAAATTGGGATGGGAGGCAGATCTTTTAGTTATCAGGCTCCTCTCTTGTGGAACCAGCTCCCAGCTTTAGTCCGTGAGGCAGACACTTTGTCTACTTTTAAGAATAGGCTTAAAACATTTTTATTTGATAGGGCCTATGGTTAAAATCTGATGTTAGCCTAGATCTGGACAAGTGGGGGAGTAGAGGGAGGTGGAGTGTACAGTCGGTAAAGACGGCTCTCCCTTGCCCTGCCTCCAACATGCCTCCATCTAAATAGGATAGATTATCCAGAGTTAACTCTGTAGTTATGCTGCTATAGGCTTAGACTGCTGGAGGATACACTGACCACTTTTCACACTCTACTGCTTTCTTCTACTATCTGCTCTTTAACTGTACTATTTCCTGCTATTTCAGCTGTTAACTTTATTTTCTCTCTAAGTGTTTTTCTCCCCAGAAGAAGCTACAACGATGTTCTGCTGAGCTGTGGTGGCCTCATGGAGGGGGCCATCGTCTAGCACACTGCTGCTAACCACTTAAACATTCTCCCTCTCCTGATAATAACTTTTTGGTTTCATTGACGTTGGATGTGCTACTACTAGTTTACCCGTTTAATTATAGATCCACTAGGATAAATACAATAAAGTTTATCTTTCACCAAATACAATATTTACTAAGAAATCACATTATAACCATAGACACACTACTTGTCCGTGTGTGTGTGTGTGTGTGTGTGTGTGTGTGTGTGTGTGTGTGTTTGTGTGTGTGTGCATGTGTGTGTGTGTGTGTGTGCTCTGTCTTCTCGATCCCCAGTGAGTCGTGGAGGATGGCTGCTTATACTGAGCCAGGATTCTCTGGAGGTTTCTTCCTGTTAAAAGGGAGTTTTCCTCTCCACTGTCGCTGCATGCTTGCTTAGTATGAGGATTGCTGTATAGTCACTGACACTAGTCAGTGACTTGATGCAATTTGCTGGGTTCCTTATATAGGAAACATTATTTCTGATTGGCTTAATGAACTGTGAATTGGAATGTTTATTATGTGAAGTGCCTTGAGACGACTCTTGTCGTGATTTGGCGCTTTATAAATAAACTTGAATTGATTTGAATTGAATGTAATAACATAATTCGGTCAGCATACTTCCATCTACGTTCCATAAACCGTCTCCGCCCCTCCCTTACCCCTCACACTGCCACCATTCTCGTCCACAGCCTCGTCACCTCCCGTCTCGACTATTGCAATTCACTTCTTTATGGTCTCCCCAACTAACTCCTTCATAAAGTGCAACTGGTCCAGAATTCAGCAGCCCGTATTATCACCAGAACCCCTTCCTTTCACCACATCACCCCGGTTCTCCAGCAGCTTCACTGGCTCCCAGTTAAATTCAGGTCCATCTTCAAAATTCTCCTCCATACCTTCAAAGCCATCCACAACCTCTCTCCTCCATATATCTCAGACCTTATAAGTATTCACACCCCATCCCGTTCTCTCAGATTTCTTCTTCCATCCATCTTGCGGTTCCTTCTGCCCGTCTCGCTACCATGGGGAGCAGAGCTTTCAGCCATTCTGCTCCCCGTCTCTGGAACTCACTTCCCCCAGACATCAGGAACATCGACAGTTTTACCCTTTTCAAAACAAAACTCAAAACACACATGTTTAAATCTGCCTACAACCTCTGATTTCATTGAACTGTTTCTCTCTTTGTTTTTTTCTTGTTTGGGTTTTATTGTATTTTATTACGTGTTTTCTGTCAAGTGACCTTGGGTGTTCTGAAAGGCGCTTTTAAATAAAATGTATTATTATTATTATTATGTATGTATGTATGTATGTATGTATGTATGTATGTATGTATGTATATATATATATATATATATACATATATAAACCAAAAGTTGTGAACAAAAGAAAAAAACTGTATGTTTTGCGGATTTTGTCCACATGACCCTCTGCTGGGTGTCAGCATGTTCAGATTGTTTTCCATACATTGCACATCTCCCAGTGGCTTGGATGAAAGAGATGAAAGGACAGATTGACTTAGTCCTCCTCAGAAAAATGGGCCTCCATTTGTGTGGCCTGAAGGAAAAACAAAAGGAGGTATAAATTAGTGAGCAATTAGTTAGTTAGTTAGGTAGTTAGTTAGTTAGTTAGTTTGACTTTACTTGAACAGACCGAATAAACTACAGTACGTAAGCTACCATGCGGTAGCTACCCATGCAGCATTGTTTGAGGGCAGATATATGCTACTGCCTTTTGTAAACCAAAATTACAACTATAATAACAAGCACAGGATTTAGAACTTTTTCTTACCTGAAGCAAGCGAACTAAGGAGTGAGTGGCTGACAAATAAATTAGAGGAAGTAGCCAAACAGCAAAGAGCAACTGGAAATCAATCAATCAAATCAAAGATACTTTATTAATCCCAGAGGGAAATTAGAGTTTCAGTACACACAATTCAGGGGTCAGACATACATGGGCAAGACACATGACAAGAATTGGTGACTGTGGTCATTCGCAACCCTGAGTTGCGCTACCTTAATAGAGATAAGAGGGTTACATGAGGATTGGTTCAGGTGGAGGGAAAAAAATATGAATCTTGTGGGAAAAAACATGGGATAAAATAAGAACAAAAACAGAGGCAGATTAAGCTGATTGGAAGATGGTCGTGAAACATGTGATGACCACAACAAATCAGAGAACTGGCTGGAACATCAGTCACAGTAATTGGTTGATTTTCAGGGTTGTTACAACAAGCCATTCCATCGGAGGACTGTGAGGGCAGTAACATGTAAATTAGGTTACATGTCTTTGCTGGTGGATTTTAGAAAGTAAACATTTGTAAACAGCAAAAATGAGTTTTTCAGTAAACAAGGTTTTAAAAAAAATCCAGTTTTTTGGTAGAAAAACAGTTTTAGCCATGAAAGTGGAATAATGGTTAACTTAATTATTGTCAAAACTCCAAATACTAACAAAAACAAAACATTGGAGGGCTGTGAGGGCAGGTTGTTATAATATAGGGATTTAAGCCAGTGAAACTAAACATTTTAAAAATATTCTCTACAAATAAAATATGCACTTATAGAAGCCACCAGTTTTTATTTTTTTAATTGTTTTATTTGTAGTTTTATTTACACACTTTGTAAACAACAACAACAACAACACACACACACACACACCTTCATCATCATCAGTCCCCTCTTGCACAACATGTACCTTTGTTTGTTGGTGGTTTTCTGAAAGGTAACAAAGGGTATATAGGACAGTATACAGGATATGATTTAAATGCAATACTTGTCTATACTGATGTCACACAATGTCCATCCTCCTTCAAGAATCTGAGTAGCAGCTCCTCCTCAAACATTCCTGAATATTCAGAACTTGTTTTTGCCAAATGCGAAAAGGACTTTTTTCAGTAAACAAGTTAGAAAAGTCCAAGAATTTATTATTTTTATTAGAAAAATACTTCTTTAGCTATAAATGTGATTGAAATACTGCAACTAAAAATTATTTAATTGTCAAAACTCCAAATAGTAATTTAAAAGAAGCTTCCAAAAATAAAATAAATGAGATGCAGTTGTAGAATACACCAGATGCAGATATCAGTTTTTACTTTTTATTTGTAGTCGTGTCATGATTGATCTAGTTAAGAGTACACTGTGTAGACAAATTTAAACACACACACACACACACACACACACACACACACACACACACACACACACACACACACACACACACACACACACACACACACACACAATCATCAACATTCACCTCTTGCACAACATGTACCTTTGTTGGTGGGTTTTCAAAGGTAACAAATGATAGTAGACAGGATGTGATTTAAATACAAATAACCCCCTTCGAGCTGACGCCCAGTATGCATCCTCATTCAGGAATCTAGTAGCTCCTCCTTAAACCTTTTGGTACATTCAGAACTTGTTTTTGCCAAATGCAAACACGTTTTTTTTTCAGTAAGCAAAGTTTAGAAAAGTTTTTTTTTTTCATAAAATAAAAAGTCCCATTTTATTAGATTAGAAAGACATTTTAGCTATAAACATGATTCAAACACTGCAACTACTAATTGTTTATTTAATTATTGTCAAAACTCTAATAATAATAATAAACAACAAAGCATTAAAAGACCAAATTAAATTATATCTGTGTATTATTTTTCATGTGTGTTGAGGAAAACATTTTTAATTTTAACAAAATCCAAATTAGAATCACAATATGGACAAGCTGAAAATCTGATGATAAAATCTCTTAAATTTTATTTATTCTGGAACTACAGTTATCACGTTGTAACAACATAGCAGCAACGTTGTTATTCGAAGTGCCGAATAAGTTACAGGGGGACATTTAACAGAAGTTGTAAAGCGACTTTCTGAGGACGTTGTAGTGTGACGTTTCAGCAATGTACCAACTACGTCCCGTGTAGAGTTGTCAAAAAAATCGATACCTAGATATAAATCGATACTAAAAGTGGTATCTAAATGAGATATTCCATCCCTGTGGTATCGATATTATGGACTATTACACACAGCCTTCTTCAAGTACACCGACACGCACGACAGCCACATGCCGTAAAGCAGCCTCCGCCTCCCAGACAAACAGAAGAAGAAGACGCCGCATGGCTACATTGCAATTTCCCACACGAGTTGTCTCCGATCCAAGTTTTTTTAACAATGGCAACAGCGAATTTGGGAGGCGCTTCACAGCCCAACTTAATTAGCATACCAAGTCCGACACGTAGTTGTATATTCACGCTTATGTGCTTAAAGGAAAACCGTTTATTGCAACCCGGACTTAATTTCTAGCATGCAGTACATTTGTTTACTCACGCTGACAACTTTGGTGCTACTTGGATTCCCCGGGGTATTTAGATCCATCGGCGAATCGCCGTCAGTGTATATCCATATAACGGGTGCGGACGGGCACCCATGGTGCAGCCTCGAAATAAGACATTATCTGCACCAAAACATCTCAATGTCGAAAGGTTTTGTTAGGAATCATTAACGTGATTCCCCTGTTCGTTTGGAGCGGGTCTGGGATTTCTAGGCGTGAACAGACTAGCCGCGGCTAATCTAACCGGCGCTTTTAATGACGTCACTGCCGTGCGCCAATCTGTTTTTATTAAGATTACCGGTAGATGTACCTTTGTCCTACTGTGGAGAAATTCATTTTCTCCCTTTATTGACCAACAGAGTTGTTCAAAAGTACAGAACAAAACATATGGCATAACATCTTATGACAAAAATGCACCTTAAACAGAGTTTAAGCAGCAAAACATCACTCTGCAGATAGTGTATATATAGTGAGATAATTCATGATTTAAAGTGTTAACTTTCACCAGTTTTTGTACGCACGTTTTAAAAAATGCTGATACTTGAAAGGTTTAAGCACTTTATACACTTAATTCTTAACATTTAATTTTTGCAATATAAATTGAGGAATGTTATTTTTTTGAATAAACTTGTTCAATAAATTGGTGTTTTTAAAAAGTATCGGAATCGAGTATCGAGTTTTTTCGCCCAGTATCGAATCGAGTTTGAAATTTTAGTATCGTGACAACCCTAGTCCCCTGTGGAACACAGTAACTTAAACGTAGCAGCTACGTTGTCACTACGTCACAAATGAAATGTCGCAAAATGCGACGTGGCGATCGACTTTCTGTGTTAGTAGGGAAGTCTAATTATTGCTTTTCCATGTGCGTCCGTACAGACATGCAACGTCATTATTCATCCTTGTTCTCTAACAGGCTCGCAAGGATGGACGGAGTCAAGTCCACTGGAGAGTGCAAGCTTGTGATTGGCCAGGACAACACTTCCTTTTAATATGTCAATAGCACTTCAATTGACCCCTCAAAACAAATAAAAAGTAGACCGAAGATATCTAGCAGACACAGGGAGTTTCTCAATGCAAAGGAATCTTGTCTTGATGTCTTGGTCCCACTCCGGTTGTCTAGCAGATATGACATCAGGAATCGCCAAGGCGTCTTCCAATGACTACGTTTACATGCAGCCAATATCCGGGTTATGATCGGGTTAAGGTCGGTGTTCGGGTTTCTGAGTTGATCAGAACAACCTGTTTACAAGCATAAATAGAAAGAGTTACCTCTAACTTGCATAATCCGATTTAAATGCAGACGTTGGGGTAGCGTCAGGATGTTTGGACTACGTCCAGACGCAATATGCCTCATTTCCGGTTCTTCTTGTTCCGGTATCCGTGAAAACAACATGTTTCCCAGTTCGGAAGAGATAGCGACCGCGTTTGTTTACGCTTTAGTTTCCTCGTCACTCCAAAAGTGTGGTGCTGTGCCGCGACTCGCCATGTTGCTCCCAACTTGTTGTTTACTTCCGGTGTTCTGGCACATACAAGACGTCTTGCTACTCAAAAGACCAAGATTCCTTGCGAACAGAGCATGTGCAGAACACACGCTTTGATGGGGATATCCCGGTATGCGTTTACACGACCAAACATTCGGGTTAGAAAAGGGTTACCCCAGGTGTTGTAACCGGGTTTTTAAAAACCCGGTTATGAGCATATCCGGGTTTTTGGTGGTGTTTACATGGCCGTGCGGAACCAGGTTATTGTGAACATTCGGGTTTTAAAAGGGTTACTGGCTGCATGTAAACGCACTGAGTGTTCTTGTTCTCCTGAGGCATGTGTTCTCCATTTGTTAGCCGTTTAGCTAGCTGATCAAGGATACACGTGTCTTAGCCTGGCCTTGGTTAAACATTTCCCAGAATACATCGTAGTAGTTTCAAAAGGATTGTGAATCAGAAGTCAGCAGCTACTTCTGGGGCAAATTTCAAGTAGGTCAACTAATTGTAGCTATAGGGCTGATTTCTGAAATGTTTTTTTTTTTATATCCAAAGCAGTTACCTATGGTTGGTTAGTTGCTTAGTAGTTGCAGCTTCGGTGGCTAGCGGGTAGTAACTTGCTTACATATTTCATTTAACCAATATTTACACAATTTAAAAAGTGAAATATTGAAACTTATACGTATAAAATATAACGTAACTTCCCGTGTCACATGAAGTTATGTGACCACCGTGGAAGCTGTGGTCATGTGATGCAAGTTTGTTCCATTGAACCATTTTCTTTGACCAAGGTAGGACAGTGTCCTCGCAGCAAGCGCCTTGATATCGAGAAACTCCCAGGTTGCAGCTTGAGGAATATGTGGTGGAACAACTCTGAAAATATAAACGTTTTACTCACCGGTGACTGAAGGACTAGAGATATGGTGACTGAAGGACTAGAGATATGGTGACTGAAGGACTAGAGATATGGTGACTGAAGGACTAGAGATATGGTGACTGAAGGACTAGAGATATGGTGACTGAAGGACTAGAGATATGGTGACTGAAGGACTAGAGATATGGTGACTGAAGGACTAGAGATATGGTGACTGAAGGACTAGAGATATGGTGACTGAAGGACTAGAGATATGCAACAAGCTCGGACGGAAATGACCGGATACTAGAGTTTAGAGGTGGCGAGCGCGTGAAGAGGGGGAGGAGAATAAGGCACAAATTTGTTCGCGTTAAAAAGTCTCTGAAATACAAAAAACACACCCTGGACTGGATACATGATAGGACACCCAAGAAAATTATACGCCCTCTGTTGTCCTGGCGAGGAGTTGCTTTGCAATACTCACCAGGAGACGGAGAAGTCCGAGAGCATAACGTCTCCATCATTGCACGTGCATCTTTCGCTTGCATGGGGTGACCGAGATGCATAAGCCAGGTTTAAGTCTCTTCCCTTTCCAGTCCGCTCATGGGTCCCCAGAAAAACGACCGCTTTGCCTCACTCCCCGAGTCACACATGTTGTACTTCAGTGTAAATGAAAGGTAACGGTGTGTGTTTCGACAAGTGTTGGGCATCTTAGTAATTAGTTAGTAACAAATGACTTTTTCCAAAAAGTAATTGAGGGAGTAACTCAGTTACAACATTGTAAAGTAATTAGTTACCTGTCAAAGTAACTGATGTTACTTGTTCTAATATAATATACATGACATCAGAGATTTTTTAGCTGAATGTTATTAAGGATATCTGGAATGTTCATTTCTACTAGGAATAATAGAATTATAGATACCTGGAATATTTATCCAGATTGCCTAATAAATGTTAAAAGTCCTCCTTAGGGTTTTAGGGATTCTGAGATATCTCCTGCTAGTGCAGTTGTTATTAATTATAATTTATATAATATAACTGTTGACATTTTCATTTGAAAGTTTGACTAAAAAGAATATAATTAGTGCTAGGATAAATTAAATTACTGTTATATAAAGTAGGAATTACAGGGAGGTTGACTAAAAGGCCCCAAAGCTGAATGACCTTCCAATAGAGGTCAGACTTTTATACCGTAGCGTTCCCTCGGCACGTGAGTTAGCCATACTTTTAGATAGCGATACACCGATATGAAATTTTTGGGCCGATACCAATTACCGATATTAATATCACTGTTATTGCCAATAACCGATATACTAACATGAATGCTTCTAAAATCTTCAGATTTTGTATAGAATGAAAATGATTAAAGCTTTATTTAAGTATGTACACACACCACACACATTTACGCTTCTGAGATTATTACAATCACTGTCACATGACTAAACAAATACACAATGGTGGCCCACGGGCTGGGTTCTATGCTTCCCGCGTACCATCACCCAGCCGGCCTGAGGTCCCGGCTGCTCGGGTTCTTCTGCTGGAGGACCGCTACGGGGCGGCTCTGAGCTAGTTAGCCCCGTGCTAGCTAAGTAGCTATGGCTGTTCACGGGTTTTTCAACAGCGCGGAGCCGGGACTCCAATTCCGACACCCTCGCCTCCAAAGCTACAAAAATGCTACATTTATTACACGTACCATTATCACTAAAGGAGGCAGAGGAGTAACTAAACATCTGACACAGAGAGCAAGAGATAGGAGACGGAGAAGCAGAGACAGAAGTAGCCATAGCCGTGCTGAGGCTAAGCTAACTGGACGAGCAAACTGTTCAGTACCAAATAAACTGCGTGCAAACTCAAATGGTTCCCTAAAAGCTAGGTGGAACAACAGAAAATGTGTGTTTTAGCGTGCTTTTGTGCTACAATAACTCAGAAATATCCAAGTACAGAGAAATTAAATCAGCTTTAGCGAGCCCCAAACACCAAACAGCTACACGGAGTGCAACACTGAAAACAGGAAACAGGAAACGCCTTACCGCCAGGTGCAGCCTGGTATCAAAATGTGTCTTTAAAATGTGTGGACATGGTGTGAGATGGCTCACAACAAGCAGGATTAGAAACGAGCTTCAATAGCTTCACTGACTTGCATTCATTATTTCTGGTGGTCTGGAAGTAGACGGGCACGAAGACTTCTGCTAACACATTAATGTGATTAATTATTCTGGAAGACGTGTGTTGTTAGAAGGTAATGGCTGATTTCATTTAAATAAACAAATAAATAATAAATACTACTACTGAGGCTCTGCAGTAAATAACATGTTTCTATAAGTGATCGTAGCTGGGGCTGAATGGTTATCTCACAGAAAGAAGGTAGTTAGCAAGCATGTATGGAGTTAGCATGTTCTCCCCATGCATGTTTGGGTTTTGACCAGGTTCTCCAGTCTTCTGTTACAAACCAGAAACATGCATGTCAGATTAACAGGAGACTGTAAACGGAGTGTTTGACTGGTTGTTTGTCTATGCGTCCCCGCAGTGGACTGGGGACCAGTCCAGGGATCCTCTGACGGACACCAGCACCATGAGACTCCTCCTGGTGAGTGGTAGTCGTACAGATCTCTGGACCCCTTCTTGATTTAGGTAGAAAATGCTAGAAATGTGAGACAGCTTTGGGAAGAAGCAGATGACACTAACTTGTGTCTGATCAGAGACAAAAGGACAACCTGACATAAACAACCAATCAGAATGAGGTTAAAAGGAAGACACTGTCTACATTACAACCAGATCAGCACTTTTAAAGCACTTAGTTTGCTTTTAGACGTGTTGATGGTCAGATGTTCCTGCAGCAGCCTCTGATCCTACTGTTAGTCTCTGTTGTCACTCGTCGGGATCGAGGAAGCACTTTCTTTTATCCTCTTTCCAGACCTTCTGTAGCGTACCTGTATATTTTATCTTTGTATTCTGCTCTTATGTGTTTATCTTTCTTATTTGATACTTTTATGTGTTTTCATTCTGGTATTTGTAGGTATTTATTTCTGCTGCTGTGTCTGCGTCTATCATACCCCTCTCAACATGATCCGCTCCCCTCATGTATTCATACTTTTGTTGAATGAATATTTTCAGTTAAGGCAGACACAATGTGTTCCTTAGCCTCTAAGCAGCTGATCTGGTTCCTTCTGTGTGAATCATATTCTGTCTCAGCCTCCAGTTAATGTGCTAAACTGGTCTGACTGCATACCTGCCAGAGCGCCCCTGTCACTGTGTAACTCACCCTCACGGATCAGGTGTTTGACCTCGTGTGTGTGTGTGTGTGTGTGTGTGTGTGTGTGTGTGTGTGTGTGTGTGTGTGTGTGTGTGTGTGTGTGTGTGTGTGTGTGCGTGCGTGTGTGTGTGTGTGTGTGTGTGTGTGTGTGTGTGTGTGCGCGTGCAGAGCAGAAAGCTGAACGTCCTCTGCAGACCTCTTACTTCCTGTTCACCATTCAGCAGTGATGATGATGCTGAGAATAACATTAACAATAATAATAATAATAATGGTAAATGACCTGTATTTGATCTAGTGTCTTCTAGAGTCCTACAACCCCCCAAGGCGCTTTACAACACAGTCCGTGTGCAGCTGTTCATCGGGGCCGTTTGGGTTTACAGGCCCAGATTAAATGAGCCGCCTCTTTCAACAATGGCAGAGGCCTTCTGCAGACACATCTCCTTGTTCTTAGTGCCATGAGGTCATCTATGATGTCATCATCTGAAGCTGCTACCCCTGAGCTGAGCTGATGATAGCCAGGCTACTCAGGTGTTCTTGTGCTATCGATGAGCCTCAGGTTGAGAAGCTCCACTCAGCAGAAGCAGCTGGAACTACAAATCCATCAGACTAGCAGATTAGGATTATTCTGGTCTAAATGGGAAATGACACGATGAAGCTAATGTAGGAATGACCACAGCTGATGATATGATTATAATGCAGTATGACATCATCTTTCTCTAGACCAGGGGTCTGTGGCTCTCTGCTGTAATGGGCACCCTGTGACATCAGCTCCTTAACAGGCCCAAAACAACCGTCACACTACAGAGGAAGTAGTAATAATTCCCATCAAACTAATCAGCAAAGCCAGCACTACAAGGCTGTCTAAACTATTTTACAATTAAATACCATTTTTACCATTTTTGGAGGAATAGGCTTCAAAGTAGGCCTAGGGCTTAAGGGGTTACATGTATTTTATTTTACTGCAGTCATTTTTTATCTGGATGCTAATTCTAAATGTAGACTGTCTGTGTAAACCTGAACAGGTCCGACCCGGTCTCCCATGAGACCCGGTGTACAGGTCACCTGCTTGTGTGGGATCAGATGTCTCTAAAGGAGCTTTCTGAGCTGAAGAAGATGGGAGGTTCTGGACTTCTCCTCAGACAGGCTCATGGATGCGTCGCCACACTGGAGACAGGAACCAGCGCCATTCAGCCAAAGTTTCATCATCAGAGAACATTTTCTAAGTGACGAGTCTCTCTGAGAGACGGGGTTTGGAAAGCACTGCTTCAGTGGGAGGAACCTTCCTGCATGGTTCTGGTTCTGCTGCTGCCGGTGACCGACACGCTCCCTTCTCCACATCTTCAGCTCGCTGTCCACCTTATGTGTGCGCTGACAGCGAGCTGCACTGAGCAGTGTCCGGTATAATGCTCAGATGTTCTGATGGAAATCTACCTCCACGATGTGCGTAACGATTAAAATGTCAGCGCATCTGCATGCGTCTGGGTCGTTCTTTCTATTCTTTCTCCATCCCAATAAACGGTCAAATATGGGAAATATCTGGTCAGTGCCTGCCATTCGACTGTTTTGCCTTCTTGTTGCAATCATTAAACCTGTCCAACACCAGAGCCGTGCACACTGCGCCGTTATCTCCGCCACTGTACACGAGGCAAAACACAAACTCATTTCTTACCTTTTCAACAGTGTTTCATGTAAAGTTTTGTTCAGTCAAAAGTTTAATTACAACAATCCAACGAGACCGAGCCTGGATTTGTATTCTGAACAGTTTAAACTTGTTTTAAAAGGAGACGTGTGACATGACAAAAAGTGGCACCTGCTCAACAATACAACCACTAACAGGCTGAAACATACCAGTATTGTAGGCACAGACGGGCTCCGTGGTTATTCTGCAGTAGATGTACCACGACCCCTGAGATCATACCTGTCAGTGACTCCTGGTGTCGTCCACTTGTGTTTGTTTAGGTTCAGCATTTTGTTGCTGAACTTAAAGGATAAATAGAGGATAATGTTTCCTACATTAACATTAGGAGTCATTTTATCATTTGACGTTAGAATTGGACTATTTAGAGTAGAACTGTAGAGAAATATAACGTATTACTTTCCTCTAAAGGACCAACACTACAACAACACTATTCTAACCTGCAGTTTCAGGCCGGTGAAGACACCCTGGTGTTAAAAAGGAGCGTTCACTGATGCTGATGTCCTATCTGCTGTTCTTCTACAGTCATTGGTGGTGGCACAGTTTAGCAGGTGCAGCTGGAGATGTTCATGATGTTTCCTGGCACGAACCCGTCCACACATGACCTGTTTGGGAAGGTCATCAACATCTGAAGTACACTTTTATAGTGAACAGTCGAGTACCTTGGCACTGAGCCGGGCGGACACTGTGCCACTTTTTGACTTTTCTGAGCCGATTTTCCCCTCGTGTGGTAATCTTTGAAATAGGGGTGAGTTTTGCGTGGGGTGTCAAGTGTCATCTACAAGAGGGGACTAACACTTCCCGGCCAGCAACTGTGCACTTGCATGAATTTAAGGCATGTTTGACATTTTGCTCATCCTTCGTGAGGGTCTCGCACACGCAACCCAAAAGTACCAGAACTGCTCACACAGCCCACGGGCCAGGAGCGGTTTGAGGCACGGGCAGACAGGACAGTTGCCCAGGGCGGCATTTTTTCATGACACAAAAGGGGCGCACAAGCGCTGAGTAAAAAAGAAAAAAATCTGCGCCGCACCGAGGTTTTCTATCATCTGTCATATCAGAGTCTGGATTGGAAACAGCAAGTTGGCGCCCCCTGCAGCTGCAGGCGCTCCTGCTGACTGAAAGGGTTCAGGTGCACCTTGTGTGTATGAAGAAGAGGAAGGGGAGGGGTGCGGCGGGGGAATTCACCTCTGGGTCTTTCCCAAATGAAATGAGCGGGTAGGGGCTGAATTACCTGTATTAACATGGCTAAAGTCAATCACATCTTGATGTTCTTCCATTTAACGCACATTTCATTCATAACATCATAAACACAGGCCCATCATTCTTTCAGGTGTTTCTGAATTGTGTGAAATGACCGA
>SSNQ01034258.1:103474-104752 GCA_006942095.1 Nothobranchius kuhntae
CTAGCTTATGTTATGATGTCATTTTGCACAGCATCAGTTGAACTAGGATTGCCAACTCCCCAAAAATTAAATAAGGGACACCTCACTGGCATGGCCCCCAACTGCTTTGATACGGCCCTGGGTGGGACGGAGTTTTGAAGGTGATCTGAATTGTATGGAATATATGAATATTAGGAGCTTATTAATATTTACTTTATAACATTAGAACACGTAGTGGTAACATGTTTATTTGATAGGGCCTATAGTTAAAATCTGACGTTAGCCTAGATCTGGACACGTGGGGGAGTAGAGGGAGGTGGAGTGTACAGTCGGTAAAGACGGCTCTCCCTTGCCCTGCCTCCAACATGCCTCCATCTAAATAGGATAGATTATCCAGAGTTATCTCTGTAGTTATGCTGCTGTAGGCTTACCCAGGGGCGCCGTAAAGCGGTGAAAGATTAGGAAGATTCTAGGGGCCCACAGCTGTCAGGGGCCCAAAAATGTTTCAAAGTTGAATTAAAAAAAAAAGTTTAAAAATCACAAGTACTTTACTTTGCAGTATTTTTTCTCATTTAAGACATTAAACAAAAAATCTTTTAGTCTTTATGAAATGTATATTTATTCAGAGGTCCCTACTTTATTTTGACTAATTAATTTGAACGTACAGTGTGTGTGTGTGTGTGTGTGTGTGTGTGCGTGCGTGCGTGTGTGTGTGTGTGTGTGTGTGTGCGCGCGCGCCTGCTCTGTCTTCTCGATCCCCAGTGAGTCGTGGAGGATGGCTGCTTATACTGAGCCAGGACCCTCTGGAGGTTTCTTCCTGTTAAAAGGGAGTTTTCCTCTCCACTGTCGCTGCATGCTTGCTTAGTATGAGGATTGCTGTAAAGACTCTAACACTAGTCAGTGACTCGATGCAACCTGCTGGGTTCCTTATGTAGAAACTTGTTACTGATTGGCTTAATGAGCTGACCTGTATTGGAATGTTTACTGTGTGAAGGTCCTTGAGACAACCCTGGTCATGATTTGGCGCTATAGAAATAAACTTGAATTGAATTAATATTGTTAATCTCCTTTTGCCCCCCCCGGTGACCAAGGTCTGCTGATCATCTATTGCTCAAAGTCCCTAAAATGAAGTATAAAGCTCGTGGGGAGCGTGCGTTCGCCTTTGCTGCTCCCAGACTCTGGAACGCGCTCCCTCTGGTGGTACGCCAGGCTTCCTCACTGGCACAGTTTAAATCCAGCCTGAAGACACATTTCTTTAATTTGGCTTTTGGTCAATGATCGGTCTTTTATGCTGCGACT
>SSNQ01034258.1:125154-137654 GCA_006942095.1 Nothobranchius kuhntae
ATATAATCAACATTGCTTAACTGAAGAATCACTATAATAAATCACAGTGCATTAAGTGCCCACCATAGTCTTAAGACCTGTGTTTAACGTGCCCAAGTCCATACTTATGAGAGCACCATGTGAGCACCTGTGTGTGTACACGCGCTTGTTTATTTAAGGTTTCTCTATAGGAGCGTCCAACAGAGAGTGTGAGGGACCACATATCTGCCCCCCAAAGATGCGCTGGAGACGGCGGGAGCTCCAAGTCCCAGAGATCCAGGCGCTGCCCCAGAACGCAGGAACCCCAAGGAGACTGCAACCAGAAAGGCCCCCGCCCCCATCGAGAGAAACAGAGGATCGCCCCGGGGGGCCACAACCAGCAGCCGGCAGAGTCCCGGGAGACATCAGCGGCAAGCCCTCAGGCCCGCCCGCAGCCTCCCACCCCCTAGCCGGCCGAGCCCGGGACCCAGCGACCCGGGACCCAGGGGCGACCACCCCCGCCGGGGACCCAGCAGAGCCCAGGGACCCAGACCCCACCAGGCAGCCACCGGGATCTATCAGGCAGATGCCAAAATCTTAAACCCCCAGACCCGGTTGTCACGAACACTCAGGCAGACCAAGGCACAACCCCTCACACCAGGTGTGGCAGGGGGAGGGGGGACGAAGATCTATATCATCAAGAGAAGTTCCAGGAGAGGGGAGGAGTCAAAGGCCCCACCTGACATATACAGTCATACACAAACACAGTCTTACACTCCCTCCATCATGCTCACACATGCACATACAACCCAAGACTTACAAAAATGCACGCCGGACACCCACTCATGCTCCCCATACACACCCTATTCACTCTGGTCCCAGTACTGCTGCACATGGGGTACAACCATCACCGGTAACCAGAGTTTGACCCTTTCTGCTGGGGTACTGATGAGCAGCCCCCCCCCGGCCAACGCTGAGCACAGCAACCCACCACCCCAGACTCCAACCAGACGGCCAGATCTCCCTCCTAGCCTCCAGCCCCAGGAAGCCAAGCAACAACAGAGGTGGCTAAGATCCCTAGTCTCCCACGTTAAACAGGTTTGTAGGATTTCCTTTTTCCACCTTCGGAATATTGCTAAGATTAGAAGCATACTTTCCAGGAGTGATGCTGAAAAACTAGTTCATGCATTTATTACATCAAGACTGGATTACTGTAATTCATTACTCTCAGGAAGTCCACAGAATGTAGTTAAAAGTCTTCAGCTTGTCCAAAATGCTGCAGCTAGAGTTCTGATGAGAATTAAAAAGAGAGATCATATCTCTCCTGTCTTAGCTTCCCTACATTGGCTACCTGTTAAATTCAGAATAGATTTTAAGATCCTTCTTCTCACATATAAAGCTCTTAATAATCAAGCTCCATCATACATCAGTAATCTGATTGTTCCATACGTTCCTAACCGAGCACTTCGCTCTCAGACTGCAGGTCTACTGGTGGTTCCCAGAATATCTAAAATTAGGATGGGAGGCAGATCTTTTAGTTATCAAGCTCCTCTCCTGTGGAACCAGCTCCCAGCTTTAGTCCGTGAGGCAGACACTTTGTCTACTTTTAAGAATAGGCTTAAAACATTTTTATTTGATAGGGCCTATGGTTAAAATCTGATGTTAGCCTAAATCTGGACAAGTGGGGGTGTAGAGGGAGGTGGAGTGTACAGTCGGTAAAGACGGCTCTCCCTTGCCCTGCCTCCAACATGCCTCCATCTAAATAGGATAGATTATCCAGAGTTATCTCTGTAGTTATGCTGCTATAGGCTTAGACTGCTGGAGGACACACTGACCACTTTCCACACTCTACTGCTTTCTTCTACAGTCTGCTCTTTAACTGTATTATTTCCTGCTATTTCAGCAGTTAACTTTATTTTCTCTCTAAGAGTTTTTCTCCCCAGAAGAAGCTACAACGATGTTCTGCTGAGCTGTGGTGGCCTCATGGAGGAGACCATCGTCTAGCACACTGCTGCTAACCACTAATACATTCTCCCTCTCCTGATAATAACTTTTTGCTTTCCTTGACGTTGGATGTGCTACTACTAGTTTATCCGTTTAATTATAGATCCACTAGGATAAATACAATAAAGTTTATCTCTCACCACATAGAATATTTACTAAGACATCACAATATAACTATAGAAACATTACTTGTATATATGCTGTGTGTGTGCGTGTGTGTGTGTGTGTATGTGTGTGTGACTGAGTGTGTGTGTGTGTGTGTGTGTGTGTTCCTGTAACCAAACTCTTCTTACATTCCAAACAAAGTTCTTGAACCCCACAGTGATCCTCAGAAATATTACATCTGAAAAATGTCTTCATTTCCTTTGGCTTATGACTACACAGCAACGAGACACTTTTAATAACAAACAAATGTTCTCTCACACACACACACACACACACACACACACACACAGTTTAAAGGTTCGTATTGAACATGATCAGTAGATCATCTATCTGTTCCAGCAGAGAGGAGTTGTTGGGGTCAGGAGGGTCATGAAGCTCTATGTGAGTAAAGGTGTCATCACCTCAGTGTGGATTCAGAAGGTCCTAAACCTGGGTACTCTGATGAAGTTGTAAGATGCATCCTATGGATGCGCTGGGACACGTCATCAGTAAAGTAACCTGGGGTCATCTGTGGTCTTTTCAAACACCAGACACTCTCACCCAGGCGACCTGTGACCCAGCAGCTCTTGTCCACCAATCACTTTAGATAAAATGTCCCACAAAACCGTCAACTAGCTCTTTAGATGCACTAGTACAGGGCTTCCAAGCCCAGATGCTCGAGATCCCCTATCCAGCATGTTTTAGTTGTTTCCCCGCTTCAGCACAGCTGATTCAGCAGGCCATCACGCTGTGCAGGTAACTTTTAATCACCAGGGGCCTCATTTAAAAACTTTACACACCGTCGTTACTAAAACTCTGCTTAAGAAAGGTTTTCTCACTCAAAGTAATATGTGGACCAATAAAACAGCTGCACACAATTCCAGCTCAATAAATCACATTCGTCCCAGAAATGTGCTCAGGGGATTTAGGATCATGCCCCGCCTCCTACACACCCACCTTCTGCCCTAAATGGCCAATGCAAAGTGCTTCATGAACACAGAAAGTGAGCAATGAGTGAAGTGAACAGGACAGCACCAGAAGAAGAGTCTCACACAGGGAAGATCAGGTGAGCCCTGCTTCACACACAAACATAACTCAGAAAGCAAGTGCTTGTCTAATAGTCACCTAAACTTGGGCCAGATTGGATCAGTGCAAAGAGATTATTAAGTGACTGCATATAGATGTAATCCATAACCTGTGCTGGCACACGGCGGCTCTGCTGGCGCACACAGGTGCATCCATGAATTAGTCCATGCAACTCTTATTCTTTGCATCCCCAGCATGCATGTTATCCTTCCAGTTTTAACTCAAGTCTCTGGGCTGAATCCTTCAGATGAAGGGACGAGAACAAGGCCTGACTATAGCAGCAACAACCAAGAGGCCTGCTCAGGGTGCCAATGCTCAGGACATCACCATGAAAGCAACATCCAAACAACTTAGAACAAACACTGCATTTCTTCAGCGGCAAACCACCTCACTTAGCAACAGCTTTGTATCTCCTGTGGACAAAATTCAAACAGCATCAAAATGCAGATGGTACAGAGAACGTTAGACAGAAGCAGACACACATGCACGGGCAAGCGCGCTCCATTACCCTAAAGTCAGGGCTTTCCCTGAGTAAAAACAACCCAGCAGCTATTAGTGACCAGATGGACCTTTATCAGATCAAAACAAATAACAAAACTTTACATTTAAACCTACAGGAGCCCAAGTCATGCCCACCTACTTCCAGACCATGGGTCCCTGGGACAAGAAAAAATGGGTGCAAGTCAACGGGGCTTTGTTCGAATCCCGTCTGATATATGCCATGGTTTTCTCATATGATGGAGGCAAAAGTTCTTTTGGTTGTGTGTGAAGACGTATAGAACTGCCAATATTCGTCTCACCCAATTTTTGAATATTGTGAAGCCAACACTGATGAATAGTGATGATTATTGCAGTTCCGCCCTCATCCACTAGGGGCTGGCACCAGAAGTGAGCACATCCTCATTGACTCCCATGTTAAAAATGCCAATTTAACAGCAGGAATCAACACGTTGACACAGAAAATGTTTTTGAAACCGTTTAAAAATCCATTTCAGCATAAGATTTTTTACCAGCAGTTGCCATACAGTTGCTTGGTCAGTGTTTGGGGGTGCTGCTCCTCGTCAGCGTGAACTGGGGGGGGGTCCAAACTTGCCAAATGTGGGACAACATGAAATTCCAATGCAACAAAAGAATTACAGAAATTGGTGAAATTTTTTATCCTGCCTTTCAAAATTACTGTTACACATACATGTAATTATTATTATTATTATTATTATCATTTACTTCATGTCTATTTGAATTCCACTTAAACAGCAAAAGCTTTCATCCTATCTCACAGGTCCAAGTGAACTCAGGCTCTTCCACAGTGGCCCTGAGTAACTGTAGCTGTAATCATTTTAAAACCAAGAAATCCTTTTAAAAATGTAAATCAAATTAAGTAAAAATGTGCAGGTTTAACCAGTTTATTGGATGTTTTCATAAAAATTCTGCTGAATTTCCACAGCAGAATGCTAATTAAAGTACCAGTAATATTTTTAGATCCATTTTTAAAAATTGTTTTAAATAAATTTTCCACTAACATCAACATCCCATTGAAAAGAAATAACCATAATCTTGCCATTTTTCTTCCTACTTTAGAAATAAAATGGTATTTATTCTAAAGTGATAACAAATCTCTAAATATTTAAGAGATAAATACATGACTGTAAAAAGTCAAATCTAATCTTACAATTCAGACTTTTTTCTCAGAATTCTGAGACTAAGTCAAGGCTTTATCCTCTCAGCATCTCTGTAATGTGATTTAAAGTGACAATGTGTAGTTTTACCATTAATCTCTGGCAATATCCATAGAAATGTTGTTGTAAATGAATAAAAAGATGCCCAGTTATAGAAAAATCTTGGCAGTTTCATAACATATAACCATAAAAATCTGTTCTAAAATACGTGGGAGCGGGTTAATGGGTGTTTCTCAGTGTCAAGGCGCCTGGCCTTGCGAGGCGATGTCTTGCGAGGCCAGGCGCCTTGCTTATGAGGACACTGTCCTTCCTTGGTCAAAGAGAACGGTTAAATGGAACAGACTTACATCACGGAACCGCGGCTTCCATGGCGGTCACGTAACATCACATGACATGGGAGATAACTTTATATTTTATACGTATTAGATTCAATATAAATATATAACGAGACTTTTACTTTTTAAATTGTGTATATGTGACCGGTGAAGGCCGTGGAACCGTATCTAGGAGTCAATGTGCCCTCTAACCCACTATCTCCCTCCCCTGTCCAAACGGAGGTGATGAGCGCTGCCCCATGCGGCTGCACGCACTGAAGTGAGGAGAGTCCCAACCCTACCTCCCCACCTAGTGGACACTTATGTTGTGTAATGTCTGAAGTGTGTGTGTATATCTGAGGTGTTTTTTTGCATAGCACAGCTGCCCTCTCTGTGGAGGGTAACTCTGAAGTGCCTTTTTTCCTTCCCCCTGACTCTATCCTCATATAATCCCTTTTGATCTATTACAGTAGCGCGACTCGGGTTGTGAATGACCACAGTATGTATGTATGTCTGATCTCAGAATTGTGTGCACTGAAACTCTAATTTCCCTCTGGGATTAATAAAGTATCTTTATTAAATTAAACATATAAGTGAGTTACTACCCGCTAGCCACCGAAGCTGCAACTACTAAGCAACTAACCAACCATAGATAACTTCTTTGGATCTAAAAAAACATTTTAAATTAGCTGACTTACTTTTAAACTTGAAAACTGTCCCCGAAGTAGCTGCCGGCTTCTGATCCGCCGTTGTTTTTTTTAATACCGCGGTGTATTGTGGGTAATTTTTGACCAAGGCTAAGCTACAAGACACCTCCCGTGTATCCTTGCTCAGCTGGCTAAATGGCTAACAAACGAAGAACACACGCCTCGGTAGAACATGAACATTGGAACACGTCTTGGCGGCTCCTGATGACGTATCTCCTTGGCAACCGGGGCGGGGCCAAGACATCAAGGCAAGGTTCCTTGACACTGAGAAACACCCTAAGTGTTAGACTTAGGCTACTTATTGGGCCAGAATATACTTGCCTTTTAACCTTGCAATGAGGCAGCAAGCTACTTCTTTGTTCACATATTTGCTGCTGCATGGCACTGCACTGCATGTACTACTGGAGTATTCCACTAGGGGGCACAGTAGAGTACTCAGACTGAGTAGAGAGCCGGGTTTGTGTGGTACAACCAAAACAAACAGTGTCGATAGAAGAGATCAGTAACTGGTTAAGATCAGAAAAAGGTCAGCAGTGACATCACAGATAGTGTGAAAGACCTCTAAACCAGACAGAGGGACCGTGGCGAGTGTGTCTCGCTCGTTTTTCAACTCCACCTACTGGTTTCTCATATGTTGCAGCATTCAAACGTGTTGTGTTAATTTCGGTGGACGCGCACAAAAAACTCTTTAAATCAATGCAAGTTACGCGAGAATGCCATTTAAAACATGCGTACATGTCGGCACACAGCAAGTGCATTTGCAGCCTTCTAGGCTCTCTATGGCGGTGCTGTTGATGAAGAAAGCGGTGTCCTGACCAATCACAGACGGGCAGGCTCCATCACAGATAGTCAGAAAACTCAAGAAATCCTTGTGATCACGGATAATGCTGTTGTGTGTCTCTGCACCTCCGCAGGTGGAGAAGTGATGATGTCACCATTCATTGTTCATTTTCTCTTTTGCTACACTTGAACTTGCAACCTTCCTGATGCAAGGCCACAGAGCTACCAGCTGCACCACCACGTGGTCATAAACCAAACTATAGGCCCGAAATGGAGGTGTGTACTGATCCATTAGGGATGCATACCATTACACTGCTGTTACATTCAGATTTCAGGACATGATTGTGTTTGCTAAAGTTGTTTTATCTTTTACTCTTCAGTTTAGTTTTACTTCAACAATGTGTAGCAGCAGCATCAGATCCTCAAACCGACACCCAACCATCAGCAGAATCTCCATTTACCACCTTCTGTAACCATTTCCTTCTTTGTTCAGATTAACATTAAACCATGAGAGAGAGAAAGGACTTTGTTTTAAAAAATATTATTATTTATGTGCAAATCAGTAGCAGCTAACATTAATGCCTTTGGGAGGGGTTACACTCGGCCTGCTAATGAGAGTTTGGAGCTGTATAGAGCCAGGGTGGCATCAGGGTTGGTACACACACACACACACACACACACACACACACACACACACACACACACACACACACACACACACACACACACACACACACACACATACATACATACATATGCACACACACACACACACACACACACACACACACACACACACACACACACACACACACACACACACACACACACACACACACACACACACACACACACACACACACACACACACAAAGACATACATATACACACACACACACACACACACACACACACACACACACACACACACACACACACACACACACACACACACACACACACAGTTGGCATGAAAACGGGGCCTGAACCACAGCCAAGTTTTCAGTTTAAACAGAAGAGCAACAGCAGAGTTCAGTGGGAGAGGCTTTTAAACGGCACAAGGCTGTCTTTCTGTGTGAGTGTGTTCATGTGATCACAACTTTTTCATTTCCTTTCGACAAACAGTTCACTAAATGTTCTGCACTCAGGGCTTGAATTGTGGGGGAGCTAAGGGGGGCTTGGTGCCCCCAAAAGGGTGTTGATATTGTTTCTACCTTGGACTCTCAGCATACTGGGACTTCCTTTGAGCTGAGAGGTCGATAAGTGCTGATTATTCAGTAAAATTCTCAAAGAGGCGCAACCCCAAAATATAATTAACACATGATCGTTCATCGTCGTCATCCTCCTCCTCCGGTTATCCGGGTCCGGGTCGCGGGGCAGCATCCCAACTAGGGAGCTCCAGACCGTCCTCTCCCCGGCCTTGTCCACCAGCTCCTCCGGCAGCAAAAAATTTACCTGATTTATTACTATGTTCAAAGTTTTCTATTCATAGTCTTTGTGCTAAAAAATGTGTCTTTTGTCAATAATTCCAAGAAGTTCTAATTTAGCTTTCCGTAATTTGCTCATTACCTCTTCTTCTGTGGATGCCTCTAAAGACTTAATGATTTCCTCTAACTCCTGAATACTTTGGTTTCTGTTTTTTTCTTATGTGATGAGAAAGAGATTATTTTACCTCTCATCACTGCCTTTCCTGCCTCCCAGAGAATAGATGCTGATGTTCCAGGCAGGTCATTATGTTCTAAATATAAAGCCCACTCCTTTTTTAAAAAATTCTATAAAACCTTCGTCTTTAAGCAGTGATGTATTAAACCTCCAGTTTTTGTTTGGTGGGATTGTCTTCTTGTTTACCAGAGTTAAAGAAACCGGAGCATGGTCGCTGACAACTATGGGGTGTATCTCAGTGTCTGAAATGTCAGCCACCAATGAGCTGCTGACTAGAAAATAATCCAAACGTGAATGAGAGTGACGGACGTGTGAGAAAAAAGTATACTCTCTACGGTTAGGATGAAGAGATCGCCATGCATCACAAAGCCCATAATCACTCATGTACTGTTTAACTATATTAGTGGATTGCCAATTGCGCTGAGTCCCAGCTGTACTGAGCCTGTCTATTAAAATATCCATCCAAAAATTTAAATCGCCTCCAAGTATAAGTGGACAGTCCAAGTGTTCGGAGAGTACAGAGAAAAAATTATGAAAGAATGGAGGGTCATCAATATTTGGACAGTATATGCTGACGATACATAAGCTTTGGTTCTGTACAGATATTTTTAACATTATAAATCTACCCTCTGGATCAGAGACTGTGTCCAATACTGTGAAATTGATGTTTTTGTGTATTAAAATAGCTACACCTCTTTGCCTAGAGTTATAGCAGGCAGAGAACATGCTGGGAAACTCAGTGTTTTAAGTTCATCTGCGGATGTGGCAGATCTATGAGTCTCTTGTAATAATATTACGTCTGCTTGCACTCTCTTTAGCTGATCAAAAATCTTTAATCTTTTCTCTATGGAGCCAGCTCCATGTACTTTCCATGAGACAAACCTTAGTGCACCCATAGATGTGTGTGTGAGTAGCTAGAATATGACGCCTTCATGTGAATAAGATGGAATAAGTAACTAAATGTATAAAATAGTGTGTTAATAAATAACAGAAAAGTAAATAATAATTGTTGTCGTCGTCTTCCTCTGCTTATCCGGGTCTGGGTCGCGGGGGCAGCATCCCAACTAGGGAGCCCCAGACCATCCTCTCCCCGCAACTCCACCAGCTCCTCCGGCAGGACCCCAAGGCGTTCCCGGACCAGATTGGAGATGTAAACTCTCCAACGTGTCCTGGGTCGACCCGGGGGCCTCCTGCCGGCAGGACATGCCAGAAACACCTCCCCAGGGAGGCGTCCAGGAGGCATCCTGACCAGATGCCCAAACCACCTCAACTGACTCCTTTCGATCCGGAGGAGCAGTGGTTCTTCTCTGAGTCCCTCTTGGATGTCCGAGCTCCTCACCCTATCTCTAAGGCTGAGCCTGGCCACCCTACGGAGGAAACTCATTTCGACCGCTTGTATCCGCAATCTCGTTCTTTCAGTCATTTCCCAAAGCTCATGACCCTAGGTGAGGATTGGGACGTAGATCGATCGGTAAATCGAGAGCCTGGCTTTCTGGCTCAGCTCCCTCTTCACCACGACAGATCGGCTCAGTGTCCACCTGTCGATCTCCCGATCCCTCCTACCCTCACTCGTGAACAAGACCCCGAGATACTTTAACTCCTCCACTTGAGGTAGGACCCCTCCCCCGACCCGGAGTTGGCAAGCCACCCTTTTCCGGTCGAGAACCATGGTCTCAGATTTGGAGGTGCTGATCCTCATCCCAGCCGCTTCACACTCGGCCGCGAACCTACCCAGCAAGAACTGAAGGTCAGAGCTGGATGAAGCTAGGAGGACCACATCATCCGCAAAAAGCAGAAACGAGATTCTCCTGCCACCAAACTCGACACACTCCACACCACGGCTGCGCCTAGAAATTCTGTCCATAAAGGTAACGAACAGAACCGGTGACAAAGGGCAGCCCTGGCAGTGTCCAACCCTCACCGGGAACAGGTTTGAATTACTACCGGCTATGCGGACCAAATTCATGCTCCTCTGGTAAAGGGACTGAATGGCCCTTAACAGAAAGCCACCCACCCCATACTCCTGGAGCGTCCCCCACAGGGTGCCCCTGGGGACATGGTCATAAGCCTTCTCCAAATCCACAAAACACATGTGGATTGGTTGGGCCAACTCCCATGCCCCCTCCATCACCCTTGCAAGGGTATAGAGCTGGTCCACAGTTCCACGGCCAGGACGAAAACCACGTTGCTCCTCCTCAACCTGAGATTCAACTATCGATCGGACCCTCCTCTCCAGTACCTTGGAGTAGACCTTTCCAGGGAGGCTGAGGAGTGTGATCCCACTATAGTTGGAACACACCCTCAGGTCACCCTTCTTAAAGATGGGGACCACCACCCCGGTCTGCCACTCCACAGGAACTGCCCCCGATGACCACGCAATGTTGCAGAGATGTGTCAACCATGACAGCCCTACAACATCCATAGCCTTGAGATACCCAGGACGAACCTCATCCGCCCCCGGGGCTCCGCCACTGTGTAGTTGTTTGACTACCTCAGCAACTTCTGCCCCCGAGATTGGACAGTCCATCCCCAGGTCTCCCGGCTCTGGTTCCTTCTCGGAATGTGCGTTGGTGGGATTGAGGAGCTCCTCAAAGTATTCCTTCCACCGTCCGACTATAGCCCCAGTTGACGTCAGCAGCTCCCCATCCCCACTGTAAACAGTGTGAGCGAGTTGCTGCCTCCCTCTCCTGAGGCGCCGGACAGTTTGCCAGAACCTCTTTGGAGCCGATCGATAGTCTTTCTCCATGGCCTCACCAAACTCCTCCCACACCCGAGATTTTGCCTCGGCAACTGCCACTGCTGCACCCCGCTTGGCTATCCGGTACCTGTCTGTTCCCTCCGGAGACCCACAGACCAGCCACACCCTGTAGGCCTCCTTCCTCAGCCTGACGGCTCCCCGAACCTCTGGTGTCCACCAGCGGGTACGGGGGTTGCCACCACGACTGGCACCGGCCACCTTGCAACCACAGCTAGCAACAGCCGCCTCAACAATCGCAGAGTGGAACAAGGCCCACTCGGAGTCGATGTCCCCCACTGCTCTCGGGACGTGGTCAAAGCTCTGCCGGAGGTGGGAGTTGAAGACCGTCTTGACAGGTTCTTCTGCCAGGCGTTCCCAGCAGACCCTCACTATCATGATCATTCATGTCTGCTCTCTGGTGCTTTCTTGTGGGTAGATCTCTTTTATCTGCTTAGTTCAAAAGTAGCTCATGAGGTGAAAAGTAAAAAGGCCAGGCAGCAGTTTTCTGGAGGACTGAGAGGAGACGCAGGAAGATCAGAGACAAACAGGACAGGAAAAAAGTCAAAAACATGTGTTTGAAAAGGACAACGTAGGTAGAGTTGTCCCACTACACGTTTTACCTAATTTAAGCCNCTTCTGCCAGGCGTTCCCAGCAGACCCTCACTATCATGATCATTCATGTCTGCTCTCTGGTGCTTTCTGGTGGGTAGATCTCTTTTATCTGCTTAGTTCAAAAGTAGCTCATGAGGTGAAAAGTAAAAAGGCCAGGCAGCAGTTTTCTGGAGGACTGAGAGGAGACGCAGGAAGATCAGAGACAAACAGGACAGGAAAAAAGTCAAAAACATGTGTTTGAAAAGGACAACGTAGGTAGAGTTGTCCCACTACACGTTTTACCTAATTTAAGCCTCTAATTATTACAATTCAGACCACCTTCAAAACTCAGTCCCACACCCACACCTGATTTTAATCAGCAAGTGATTAACAGGCTTCTGCAGAGCCCGATGAGCTGCTGCACAGGTGAATCAACTGTGTTGGAGCAGGGAAACCTCCAAAACATGTTAGCAGCTCTCCAGGACCAGGGTTCCCTCCCCCTGGATTAAAAGGGTTAGGGAGTTGACCAAGACCTGTTGGTGGTGCCTAGGTCAAAGCTAAGCTTTTACCTGTGTTCAGCACCTTGAGCTGCCATGACTGGTGGCAGGAAGGAGCGTTACAAATCTATAAATCAAATGGACTAAAGCAGTAGTGCAGGCTGGATCATCTCTCTGTGACCTCGGTGACCCCAAGTTAGGAGAAGCTTCTGCAAAACACCTGGATTGAGGGTTATGGTGGGATCCAGGTATAATCCTATAATGCTAACTTATGCTAGGCGCTGTAACGCTTCCAGAGATGTAGCTCATATTTTATCCATGGCAAAGCATACCTAATAAAAAGG
>SSNQ01034258.1:142654-152796 GCA_006942095.1 Nothobranchius kuhntae
TTTGCTCCAGAGTAAAACTAGATAAAACGTGAGTAGGTCTACGGTGGGCACGTTCATGCTGAACCAGCGCTGAGATGCTCCGTGTTTGGTTCTGACAGAGCCCGTCCCGGTGCCTCCTCCCTGACGCTGCTGTGTTGAAGTGCAGTCTAGCGGACAAGGAGCACAGAGCTCTTTGTGTCTGCAGCTTAACAGAGATAACGAGCAGAACCCCGGTGGTTCTGATTCTGCTGTTGACCCGGACTTTCCTCCTCTGGCTCGGTCCAAAGCTCATAGAGGAAAAGGTCTTTTAGACGTTCAGTGCTTCTTCCACACAAACGCACGGACGGCCTGGAGAGAAATCAAACCAAAAACCGTACAAAACGAGGAAAAACATGGCCGCTCTACAGGCGTGTTGTTCTGCCTCGTGAACAACACGCCTGTCAGACACCAAACACCTCATCTTAAAAGGATTTTGTCACATGTTGCCTGTGTTTTGTCTTTCGGCCTTCTCTGATGTGTGTGTTGGTGTTTTAATACTTCAGCACAAGCACAAGGACACACTTAGTGTGCGACGTGCATCAGAAATACTGACCACACCCCCTGTGTGCAGCCATGTTCCTGTTACACCTGAAATGGTTCTTTGTGACCCTGACCCACCGGAGCCGGAGATGCCCTGGGGGAGCGGTTCGTCATGTTGCAGTGTGTGGGGTGTTCTGTGAGGACGAACCAGTGTGCTGACCGATGACTGTGATGTGTAGCCAATCAGAAGGCCAGATGAAGGAACCACACTCATCCACCATGTTAGTTTACCTCATAGTAACGCTTGACCTGGAGAGGTTTGTGACATTTCCTGTGTGACCTGGGACTGACTGGCAGAGATCCTCTTCAGTCGTCTCGTGGCTCCAAACCGAGTCAGCTGACTCGTGTCAGGGACTGTAACACATGAGCTACTGGTTGTAACTCTGCAGCACTTTAACACCTCCAATGGAAACATGCTGTTGATGCCAAGACAAGCTTCTGGTGGTTGGCAAAGGGTGCTGGTGATTTTGTCTAATATAAAACCACGTAAGCTTGATCTGGGCCCGAAGCACTTGCAGCACTTTTGGACAGAAACATCTGTTCTAATGAGGACTGAAGAAAACACACCTGATAGTTGGGGGGGGGGGGTGTCATGCAGCGGTTGCCAGATTGACACAAATATTCTTCACTAAGTTTGCTGCTTCTGCTTAGATGACAGGAACTTCAGAATGTTCTGAAGAGCGATCAGATTAACTGGATTTGGTCCTTCTTTGCCAAAAACAGAACCCACACAAAGATTCCCACTACATTTGAGAAGTTTCAGTTTCTGCATTTATAAAGCACCTTTCAGGTAGCCTGGCTGCCGGACTCATCCTCTGTTCTACACAGAGAATCACGCTTCCCATAAGGATGCATGGGGCTGGATGATCAGGCTACCTTCCACAACCTTATCAGACGCCCAAGGTGCTGAACGCCATCATAAAGTCATGATAAGAACAAATATGTCGTGGAACATTAAAATAAACATAAGAAAAAATAAAAACAAGTATAAAGCATTAAAAGGAAATTTGTTAAAAACATAAAATGATTATAAAACAAACAACAAATCCAGTCATTATTATGATCCCATCACTAAAACGCCTCAAGTGATGGTACCTCCCTAACACTGCACTGGAGCCAAGACTACAAAAGTGCGATGCCTCCTTGATATGTTCTTGGAGCGGGGGACCACCAACAGCCCCTGCTCAGCCAAGCAGAGTGACAGGGATGGGATTTATCTGTGCAGATAAGGGGGAGCAGGGCCTTGAAGAGCCTGTACACCAGTAGCAGGATCCTAACTTTAGCTCAGTACTGCACTGGAAGCCAGTGCGGGGTCTGCAGCACCGGAGTAACATATTCCTGGTGTCTAGTGCCTGTGAGAAACCTAGCAGCTGAGCTCTGAGAACAGAGTCCAGCACCAGGACCAGCTGTGGGCTCCACCAGAAGTGTTTCAAGAAGGACAGCAAAGCCCTTGCTCTGCGAGAGACCCACCAGGGACAGACGGATGTGCAGTTGTTGGCAGCATCTCAGGTTTAGTCTTGTCTTGATGAGGAAAATGCATTTTAGTCTCAGCCAGTCTTAGTCGACAAAGATTTTTGATTTGAATTTTACAAAACATTAAACAAAGTATTATTCTCTAACAAATGAGTGTAAAGGTCAGCCATGTCTCTGAGCTACTGGAGCGAGTTTCACACCAACATTTAGTTTATGGCTTTGGGACAAAATCTCTGCTGTCTCAGATTTTGTAAAACAATAATCCCCAAACTGTTTTTACTCTATTGATAACACAATAGTTTATATAATTTATTGATGCAGATCTGAGCATCATTCTGTAGATTTTCACAAGAGAAATTCATGATTGTCTTTCCTTAACAGAATGAACTCTTAGGGAGCATGCAGAGTATTCTACACAATATTTATTCAGAAATAAAGAAATGTGTTTGTTTCATTTATTATTTGAGTTATCAGGCCTTCATCTTAGTGTCTTTAAATTTATATTTTGGCATGATGAACTAAGAGGATCAGGGACAGAACATCAGCATGTAGGGCTCAGGTCCAGAAAACTTCCCACACCTTAATCCCACTGAGATAGTGTGGTCCATCCTTCAGAGGCAGGAGGACAAACAAACCCAACGTGGATGATGAAGAACGAGCTTCATCCATCAGGATCTGGAGCAGAACATGATGGACAGCAGGTGGGATACAGAGGTCTAGAACAGGGACAACCAACCCTGGTCCTGGAGGGCTCCCAACCTGCATGTTTTAGTTGTTTCTCTGCCCCAACATACCTGATTCAGTGGCTGAATCACCTGTTCAGCAGCCCACCAAGCTCTGCAGAAACCTGCTGATTACCTGCTGAATACAATCAGGTGTGTTGAAGCAGAGAAACACCTAAACCATGCAGGATAGTGAACCTCCAGGACCAGGACTGGCTATCTCAGGTCTAGAAGGACCAGCACTGTGTCATTGTGGAGAGAAATGCTATGCTACTTCAGTAAACATCTGGTCTTGGTGAGATCCAGGACCAGTTTGGTTCTGACTGTAGGACTGGAGTAATGATCTGCTCTGCCAGGTGAAGGAGGACTAGCCCACACATTAACCTGTGTGTCTCTGCTGGCGCTTGGACCAGACTGTCCTCCTCCTCGTCTGTCAGCAGTAACACCATGTAATCAGCTCCAGGCTGAAAGCTGTAATTATCTCAGCACAACAATCTCATCACAAACATCAAACCCTGTTTTAGGTTCTCACTGGCTGCTGAGACCAGACACAAAAAAACAGTAGTTTTCATTTGATATCCCCGCTCCCTGCTGCAGCGGCTCGATCTCCCGTTCTTCAGGCAGACGTGTGCTTAAACCATTGAGGTAATTACTGTTATCTTCTGCAGCTGTGCCTAAACTCTTGGCCTACACAAACTAAGCTAAGGAGCTGTTTCTCACCCACCTGAAGCTGGTCTAAGTCACTCATGCAACCTCATCTTTTTATATTTTTGGAAAAAATTTTTCAAGAATGGCTTCTGAGAGGTAGCCTGAGATGTATCAGCTAGTAAAAATTCACATAAAAACAACTTTAGAAGCTCTTCTCCCCTCGTGTCGCTGCTACTTACCACATGACCAGATTTAGAAGGTTTTCTCCACATTTAATGATGCTTCTGTCACCCAGCAGCCCGCTAAACTAAACTTCTCATGTCTGGTTTGATGACGTCAAGTTGGTGTGACGAACATTTTAGTACATTTTCATACAAAACCTGAAATGACTTTTAACACCTGTCAAAAATGAGCACTTACATGGCATCAAAATGTCCCTTTAAAGATCATGGACATGTGAAATCTATGGCCCATAACCAACGGAATCAGAAAAAACTTTCATCCTCTCACAGACTTCCAGTTGTTTTTCGGGCAAATGGGACCGATGGTCGAAAAGTAGAAGGGCGTGAGCCTTGTCAGCTTCGACAGACAGAAATGTTCCAGTGCAGGCAAAGAATACCTATTACATAAACATATTCTTTTGTACGTTCATTCTGTGTGTTTCATCCATCTGCATTACGGTTCACTTTTTAACGCAGCATGGGCAATAAACAAAGGAAAACAACAAACAACGAAAGAGCGAGAAATCCAGAAAAACAAGAACCCAAACCAGTTATAACCGTTCCATGCATGAAAGGTTATAACATAAATAATGGCAACAATGACACAACATAAACACACCAACAAAACCATACACATCAGTTAGATAAAGACCAGCACACCCAAAAGACAAGATACCAGCAGGACATACGTGTGGAGGCAGATATGAAATAACATGCAAGCTTTGCAATAAAGCATTCAACTCAACACATGATGACGTTTGATGTTTTTCAGGTTTGCTTTTTTCACATGTTTATTCATGCCCTCTTCAGCTCATCAGCTGCCACAAAGTTGATGATGTACACCACTAGAACTAAGTTTTGAATGAAGCAGAATGAAAATAATAAGAAGCTTATGAAAATAAACAGCATCAATTCAATTTAATTAAGTTTATTTTTGAAGCACCACATAGGACCTTCACACAGTAAACATTCCAATAGAGATCAGTTTGTTTGGCAAATGAGTAAAAAGTTTCTTACATAAGGAACCCAGCAGGTTGCATCGAGTCACTGACTAGTGTCAGAGTCTTTACAGCAATCTGTACATCCCGGTGGGGTATATGCTGGATTCCTGGAAGGAGTGGAAGATCAGGTGCCTCTGCCAGCTGTCCATTGAGGATGTCGAAGACATGTGGATATTCGGCCTGATGATCACTGGATTTCTCCTGATTGGAGTGGGAGGATATCTGGTTTTCTGGAAATTTGGGAAGACGGGAGCGATTGGAGGGCGACCCGCACCCACGGAAAGCACCGTCCGTGTGGAGACTTCTCAGACTGGGACGTTACTCGAGGTGAATCGTAAGCTGGACAATGTTCTAGCTGCGATACCGGTATTAGTGCGCAAAATGGATGTCATCTCAGAGAGAGTCACCGGACGGTATGGACAAGTTTAAAAACTCAAAATTGGCTTCACTGAAGAACTGGAATGATCAGTTTAAAGACTGAAGGCAAAAAGGAAAATTATCTCAGCCTGACCCAAACAAATTCTTGTTATCCGAATCTGACGCCCTGGTAGCCTTGAGCTGCTAGCAACACCACCTAAACCAATCCTCACGTAACCCTCTTATCTCTATTAAAGTAGCACGACTCGGGTTGCAAATGACCACAGTCACCAATTCTTGTCATGTGTCTTGCCCATGTAAGTCTGATCTCTGAATTGTGTGTACTGAAACTCTAATTTCCCTCTGGGACTAATAAAGTATTGATTGATTGATTGATTGATTGATTATCTTCATATTAAGCAAGCATGCAGTGACAGGGGAGAGGAAAACCCCCTTTTAACAGGAAGAAACCTCAAGTATGAGCAGCTGTCTGCCATGACATGTCAGTGCAGTTACATGCACAGTGACCGACATAAGTCGATCCAGATCGATTTAATGGTAACAAACTGAAGTCTTTATTATCTATTCCCTTAGCCCTCAGCAGCAATGACTTCATGAGATTTTTCACAAGTAAAATTAATTCTATTAGAAACAAAATCTTTAGCATCCTCCCTAATGCGATTTCTTCTTCCTCAGTAAGTGAGGCAGCATCAGAGGTGACTGTAGAACCTCATCTGTGCTTGAACCGTTTTGACCCAGTTGAGCTTTCAGATTTATCAAAAATATTAGCTTCATCTAAGCCTTCAACTTGCATTTTGGATCCAATCCCAACCAAATTATTTAAAGAAGCATTTCCTTTGGTCACTGCCCCCATTCTATATACAATCAATCTATCCTTAGTAAATGGGTATGTACCACAAGATTTTACGGTTGCTGTAATCAAACCTTCACTTAAGAAGCCTTCTCTGGTTCCAGATGACCCAATGAATTATAGACCAATATCTAACCTTCCATTTTTATCCAAAGTCCTGGAGAAAATAGTGGCCATCCAAGTATGTGAGCATTTAAACACTAATGCTCTGTTTGAGGAATTTCAGTCTGGTATTAGAGAGTATCACAGCACTGAAACTGCATTAGTGAGAGTTACAAATGATATTCTCATGGCCTCAGATAAGAATCTTGTGTCTGTTCTAGTCTTGTTAGATCTCAGTGCTGCCTTTGACACAGTTGATCACAATGTGGGGGACCGGGTACCTGTCATTAGTGGTTGCGTTATTAAGGCACCGAAAGTCCCCACAAGGCCGCCACTCTCCATCTGCCTTGGGCTTCATATGTAACGGGGATAACCACGGGCTGTTGGGGTGGCACACAATGCCAAGATGCTCCATGTGTGTAAACTCCCCCCAGGCTTTCTTCAGCTTAGCTGCACCTAGGCAGCGAGCAAGTGCAAAAACAGGCAGGCCAACGGTGGTGATGTAGTGCTCCACCCCATGTTTAGCAGAGAATGTGGACACTGTAAGAGCAGGAAACTCAGCTAGCAAATGCTTCTACTCATCACCTGTAGCAAGCATGTTAGCCAGGGGCAGGAGGGCAGCCCTTGGCAGCCGAAACAGGTAACATGCTCTGCTGCGCACCTGAGTCCACGAGGAATTGTCGTCCAGAAGCAGTGTCCATCATGACGAGCAGCTTGTCTGAGCTGCCAGTGCCAACAGCTGCTACTTCAGCCAAACGGCGGGAACCCTTGTTTCGAAGAAGCTCTGAGCAGAGAAGTGCACACAGGAGGCGGGAGCTGGCGTAGAAAGAGTTGGGTGAAGAGAAAAGAAGCATCACCTGACCCAAGCAGCGTTAACATGTTCTCCATGAGTTCAGAAGGCTTGCCATCGCCTAATCCATCTAGAGACAACAGGCAAGCAGCCTTCTCTTCATCAAAAAGCCGATAAATCCGAAGCAGGTAGTCCTTTAGCGCGCCATACTTTTTAACTGGCGGCGGGTTACGCCGCAGTCCCGTCAAGCAGCAAGCAGAAACAGAATCCAAAGCCGCAACGACATCATAATACTTTGTCTCATCAGTTGTGATCCTGCGGAGGTGAAACTGAGCCTCCACATGCTGGAACCAATGCTCCGGATGGTGCTGCCAGAACTCCGGAAGCTTGACCGTGGTTGCAAAAACAGCAGAGAAACTGCAGCGGCAGCCGAGGAAGAAACTGTAGCGTCAGAGGCTGACTGGTCTTCAGAAGACATTCTTTCGTCTGGGTCACCAACGTGGAAGTCCTCAAGAAGAGACGACAAAAAGTATTTGCAGTCTCAAAACTTTAATGGCGAACTTCCAACAACCCACACAAAGCAGAACTTCTTCCTTCTCCTTTCCTTTTGCGCCAGAAAGCCTCTCTTCCTGAACCACACTCCTTCACAATAAGAGCATGCCTTTGTTGTGTGAAAACATGCATTCAGGTGTCCACCACACTACCGCATTATCTGGGTGCTTCCGCTCAGTTAGAACCAGTTCGTCTTCAGCCAGACGAACACGTTTACACGCAATAAAAAAATACGACGCTAGTCTTTTCAGGGCAATACTTCGCTTTTCTTTGCCATTTTCCTTCCAGATGTTCTACTCAGTAACTACTGGACTCTCTAAATCACTGGGATCTTCTTTAATCGACAGAGAAATCTAGAACAGTATTTTTTACTACGACCTTGATGTACAGTGGCTGTGACCCGCTGAAACCCAGCAGATTTACAGCAGCAGGATGCCTTCCTTTTCCTCAGACCACTTCCAAAAACTACTTCTTCAGAAGATCACAGCTCTTGAAACAAAAACTCCTTAACTACAAGTCAACCGGGAAGTAAATGGGTTGTTTGGGAATGACGACACCCCCTCATCTACTCAGATCACTGGACAAACAGACAGGAAGCAACAACAACGCTCCAACAGAGAGGTCAGAGGGCTCGTTGCCTCTTGATAAGTCTGTGAGCATTCCTCCTTGGAATTTTCTTGGTGCCAAGCCAAAGAGTAAACCAGGTCCCTGAGGAGCGAGAGGAGGACAACCTGCTTCAACACAGCCCCTCAATGAGAGATCACAGATGCCAATGACTGGTCAGCGCTACCTTCCCGACATCATGATAGCAGCTCACAACAGCAAGGAGCTGGCAAAATGAGGATTAAGACGAAAACCAGAGGAACATCTCATCAATCAAGTATTCAGCTCCACAACAGATTTATGCCACTGCTTAATGAACCGGATGAACTGGAGATCTCCCCTCTCCCCCTCAAAGCAGGGTAAGGAATGAGCGTAACAGAAGGAACAAGAGCTTTGATGCTGAGCCTCAAACTCTGGTGGTGGTGATTTTCATGTGAACAGTGTGAGTTTAAATGGCAGAAACACCAGAACACAGTCGCTGACACAAGAGGCAGACTTCCAACTATCCTTGCTCAACACCCAGCAGCTCATAAACTCACAATTCCTGCTGGTGCAAATGAGGCTGCAGCAGGACTTTGCTGAAATCACTCAGCTCTCTGAAAACAAAGGTGTTCATCAGTGGCCTGCCACCGGTCAGATGAGGGGAATTTCACCTTCAACTCCTGGTTATCTTCTACATGCAACAGAGAGAAGGTTTGCTGCTTCAACCATTTCAGCTTCTTCTGGGATCGCGGGCTTCTTGTCAGATGGAATTAGTTTGAACAAGTCTGAAGTTTAGTTTGACATTTGTTGGGATCCCGGTGGGTCACATGATTCCTGCGGGATTCCCGTGAAATGGAAGTCAAGTTATTTATAATCCCGCTACCGGGACAAAACAGGAAAACTATTCAACGGGAGTGGGAATGAAAATATATTCAGATTTCTGTTCAACATGAAACTCTTGTCTTATAAATAAATGTGTCGTTTTAATTGACATTAGTTGTGTCTGACCCTTCTGACTACAGCGGTTGTGAAAACACGAGGACATCACTGATGTGTTCAAATCAGTGGACTTTATGACCGACGTGCCTCTTCTCTTAACTTTCCCAAAATAAAATAAACCTGAAAAGCACAAACTGACTGTTGATAATTAGCTCTGATGCAGCAGCGGCCTGCAGGAGCGCTTCTACTTCTACTAGATCTGCACCCAGCGCACCAGAAGCAGCTGTATTACAAACGTGAGGTTGTTTAAGGTCATTTCTTTTGTTGTGATACTTGTGCTGAACTAAAACACCAGACAGGAAACGTTGCAGGTAAATAAAACCTTTCTGTGTTTTAAAAAGAACTAAAAGATGGAATTAGCTACCAGGATGTTCAAAAACAACAAGATAACGCACTTCAGCAGTCCTGTAATCACACAGGAAAGCCCTCACAACCTTCACAAACTTCAGAGAGCGCTACGGATTCACTCTCTTCACATGCACATTCACACATGCACGGGGAGAACACGCAAATGCCACACATGCTGGGGAACATGCTAACTTCCAACGTGCATGAGAGAAACATGCAAATTCTACACATGCATGGAGAGAACATGCTAACTCCACACATGCATGGAGAGAACATGCTAACTCCACACATGCATGGAGAGAACATGCTAACGCCACACAGGCATGGAGAGAACATGCTAACGCCACACAGGCATGGAGAGAACATGCTAACGCCACACAGGCATGGAGAGAACATGCTAACGCCACACAGGCATGGAGAGAACATGCTAACGCCACACAGGCATGGAGAGAACACGCTAACGCCACACAGGCATGGAGTGAACACGCTAACGCCACACAGGCATGGAGAGAACACGCTAACTCCACACATGCATGGGGAGAACATGCAAACTCCACACAGGCATGGGGAGAACATGCTAACTCCACACATGCATGGAGAGAACATGCTAACTCCACACAGGCATGGAGAGAACATGCTAACTCCACACAGGCATGGAGAGAACATGCTAACTCCACACATGCATGGAGAGAACATGCTAACTCCACACAGGCATGGAGAGAATATGCTAATGCCACACAGGCATGGAGAGAACATGCTAATGCCACACAGGCATGGAGAGAACATGCTAACGCCACACAGGCATGGAGAGAACATGCTAACTCCACACAGGCATGGAGAGAACATGCTAACGCCACACAGGCATGGAGAGAACATGCTAACGCCACACAGGCATGGAGAGAACATGCTAGCGCC
>SSNQ01034258.1:166617-187379 GCA_006942095.1 Nothobranchius kuhntae
GAGACCAGACCATCGTTGGAAATCGGCAGCAGTCTGTGTGCATCACAGCTCAGGTCCAGGCTTTGGTTGCACACTTCCAGATAATAGTAAGACCAGGGGCGGCGTTAGGCCCGGCTACTTGGGCTGAAGCCCCGGATGTTTCATGAAAAGCCCCGGATCTAAATCGCGGAAGTAACATGCAGTACCAAAGTCCAACAGAGAGGGAGCTGCTGGCAGTAGTTTGTTTACAGCCTGCCTGAGCCTCCACCACTGAAGAAGAAGCCCTTCAGCAGCCGGCTTCTTCTACACTCTCTGCCTGAAACGCATGAGTGAAGATGGACATAAGGACGTTTTTTAGACCAAAAGTACGACAGAACCCCAGCTTTGATGAGACTGGTGCTGACTCAGGTTTGTGAGTCTTATTAGAAAATATTTGTTGTGCTGCTGGTTTGCCTAAAGTTAGCTTACTATCAGGTAAAGTTGTTGGAGAAAGAAAGGGAATATTTACTATCATCTCACACTAAACACTAACAGGAACAATACTCTGCCCTGAAAATGCTTAATATCTAGCTTCAGATTAAAATTATGTGGTACAAGACATATATATATGATGTTGACTGGTGCGTGTCACGTGTGTGTGTGTGTGCGCACGCGCGCGTGTTAAGCCCCGGATCTTCTTCAGTCCTAAATCCGCCCCTGAGTAAGACAATCATTGATCTGTGTTTCACGTGAAATTTGGGGTAGTCATACCGTATGTTGGATCCAAGCGGTGAGTTTTGCTTAGTGAGGGAGTGAGATTGTACAAAGCAAGAAAAGGTCTGAGGCTGGATACTTGTCCAAGCAGCTTTCACCACAATTTAAAGATCTGAGTGAAGGGAGTTGGTGAAGTGTCAGCATCCCCAGGTAAGTTAGAATTAGTGCCGCGATAATAAGTATCCCTCATTCTGAGCGTATTAAGTGTGTGAAGACTTACAGGAAATGTCTGACCTCTGATTGCCAACAAATGTATAACAAAGTATTGAGATGGACTTTAGTTGTTGACCAGATATTTATTTTCCACCGTTGTTTGCTAATAAAGTCTTTTAAAAGTCAGACAATGTGATTTTCAGGATGTTTGTTTGCATTTGTGTCTCGTCGTTGAGCTATAGCTCTGATGAAAAGGCCAGGCCTCTCGTCTTGCTGGACTGGGGATTGTTTTGCCCACTGTGTGGTGTTCTGCTGCTGCAGAGGCCTGGAACATTCACACACGTTTACGGCTTTGGTCCTCGTCTTGTTTGTCTCACATTTAGACGTTTGTTGCACTTCTTTTATACGAGCCAGTCCCAGATGAGTGTGTGGAGCCAGCTGTGATAACAGAACCACTGAAGACCAACGGGTCCTGGTGTGCAGGGCTTCTTCTATCAAGGATCGTCTTAGAAAGGCCAAAAATCTCACCGCACAAGTGATTTAAAACTCATTTCTAGTCATGCAAAAACACCAGAGAAGTGATTATGTTTTTATTGCACCGTGTTTAGAAACATGCTATACGTATAAACTATTCTCACGGGTTTAATGATGAATGCAGAAACGGGGCGTTTGTATTTGCAGGGCTGCACGGTGGCAGAGATGGTGGCACACGTGCCTCACACAGCAAAGGTTGCTGGTTCTGATTGCTTTCAGTGCATTAAAGTCTTGGCCTAGTAAACACCAACTATCTACCTAAAATGTTTTAAATCACACCCATCACAACGGTTAGACTAAGATCAAATGTTCTAAATGTGAACCTAACGTGTCTCGGTCTGAGGTGAGAGGCACACCGAGTCCCTCTCGAGTCTGATTAAGGTGGGCGGTGCCTGGAGAGCAGCTCAGCTGAGCCGGAGCTCTTCATCTGGCCACACCTTGCTGGATGATGACTCGCCTTTGGTACAAGTGGAGGCCAGGCATCACGTGCCACAGGAGTTTCGAGTCAGTTGTTCTTCTATGTCACTAACTGGACGGTCTTCCGCCTCACGTTGACAGCGCACCTTTAGTTTGCCCAAACCCACGTCTGAATGTCGGGTGTAACATGATAAACTAAACCTCTCAAGGAAACCATTTTGAATTGAATCCCATTTTTAGGCCTTTTAAGAATTTGCTAGAGGACAGCAACTCCCCAGTCGTTAGCTCTTCGTTTGAGCTGAAGCAAACAAGATAAGGAAACTGTGTCTGCACCGAGCAAAAAGGATGATTGTTCAGTCACCAACTAAAGGTTTTATGTCAGATTGAACTCACATTTATAAAATCACAACTGGTGTTTATTAAAACAGTCAAACAAGACAAATAAGTGTGAGCTTAGAGCAGGTTGTGGTAGAAGTGGATCTTTCATTGACTTCATGGAACAAACCCACATGAATAATATGCATGTAATTAAATTACATGGAGCCAACATGTTTTTCCAGTGTGCACACGCACCTTAGGAAGAACTGACACGGATAAAGTGTGTTTGAATGAAAGTTAGATTTTCTTACTTTACATAGTTTTTATTTTATCATCATCATTAATATTGTTAGGTAGATAGTGCACATTTATAGTTATAAAGGCCTTTAAAACACAACATCACAACACTGTAGAACAGATAAAGTCAGAATAAACATTAACTTCTGTTTTCATAACAAGCTTTAAGCTAAACGTTTTCATACCACAGAGGCTCTGGTCGTTTAAGGGTTAACGGCGTTTTATGGACTCAGTAGAGTTCAGGTATAACGCTGAACTTGCAGCAGCCATTGTAGTGTTTGTTCGCCCTGAAGAAATGCACGCACACACACATGCAGAGACACACACGCGTGCGCGCGCACACTAGGTGGAAGTGATAAGCAGCTTACCTGACAGGCAGGTAAATAGCCTTCATTCATAAAAGCTTATGAGAGTGAGTGTTTTGCAACGTTAGCAGCCAGACTGAAGGAACACGGACCCAGACACGATGCGATAGTCAGAGCGCCGGAGCTCATTCTGCTCTACAGCCGGCTGGAGTTTACCCGTCTGAACCAAACACACATACCCTGCAGGCAGGAATTCCAACATCGTAATTTTATTAATCTCAGCTGAGACAGAACTTCCCTGTTTTCATGTATGATCTCAATAAGAAATGTTTAAGCTGCTTACAGTGGTTCATTAGGGTCACCGTGCAAACTGGGGATTTACCACATGTTCAGGTTGAACTTAACAAAGTAGAACGGAATCTAATTATTTCAAATTCAAAAACACTTCTTTAATCTCAAGAATATGTCCTTCTTTAAAGTAGTGAACAAAAAACAACAGCAACAATGGTCTGGTGTTAGTTGATGATCTGCTGATGACTGTGGGCAGGTAGGACTTCCAGTAGCGGTCTATACAGCAGCCTCCAACTGAAGATGTTCTATTGTTGCCTGACGGTGTCATGAAGAGGATGCTCGGGGTCATTTATGATTAAACCTGGTTTTCTAAAGTTGGGGCACTTAGTTTAAAATGTTTAACCCTCCCACTGTCCGACAGATGCTTCTGAGTTTCTCTCAGACTCCTGCCACGTATGGGTTGACGGTGCCTTTGCGCCTGTTGGCCTTTGCTGGTTGTTTCTTTGGATGCTTGTCCAGACTTCTATGTAGATCTCACACAGGCGCAGTTAGGGTATCTGCAGCCTGCAATGCTAAGACTTCCATCTTGTTCAATTTGCACAGCACAGTCCGAGAAGGGCAGTTGGCTGTTGTGGGCATCTTCCCTGGTGGACTTGATGTTCTTGTCCACGGCATTAATGTGCTTGGTGAAGTCTTTTACTTCCTTTGTGAGAATTGTAGTCGCTGACTAGTGTCAGAGTCTTTACAGCAATCCTCATACTAAGCAAGCATGCAGCGACAGTGGAGAGGAAAACTCCCTTTTAACAGGAAGAAACCTCCAGAGGATCATGACTCAGTATAAACAGCCATCCTCCATGACTCTCTCTCACACACACACACACACACACACACACACACACACACACACACACACACACACACACACACACACACACACACACACGCACACGCACATATTCTTGTATTTGTACCCATGTTAGGACTTTGTATTGACTTCCATTCATTTTAGTGAGTCCACTAAGCCTAACCCTAACCAGTGTATTCCTAAAGTTTCCTGTAACAAAAACTCAATCCACATCTTATCTCTGAACCTCACCCCTAGGGAGTACTCCGTATTAGAACCGGGTTTTGGTCCTAACAAGGACCATCGGTCGTAAGAAGGTTAGTAAATATCCCAAATCCGGTCTTCACAAGGGTTTAAATACAAGCCCACCCACACACACCTACACAACATATATACCAAGCAGGGGTTGTATCAACTAGTCACTAATCGACTTCACTGCTCTGTAGTGACTTTTTATGCCTGTCATCGACTAGTCGCTGTCCCGTGATAATGACCGACAAGATGCAGTCCTCAGAAAAGACAGCAGGTGACGAGCTCCTGCGCTTCGGGGGGGCAACGCGCTGTGCCAGAGCGTCGGTACCGACACCCACCGTAAAACGGACATTTGACCAAATTGTGGCCTTTACCCTCTTGCAATTTAACCTTCCCCTCACCCCCATCCTAACCTTAACCAGCTTGTGCATGCAAAGCTCTGATTGTTGACGCGCTCCAGACATCTGCGTCCTGAGCACGGCCACAGTAATCAGGCTCCTCTCCTGTGGAACCAGCTCCCAGCTTTAGTCCGTGAGGCAGACACCTTGTCTACTTTTAAGAATAGGCTTAAAACATTTTTATTTGATAGGGCCTATGGTTAAAATCTGATGTTAGCCTAAATCTGGACAAGTGGGGGAGTAGAGGGAGGTGGAGTGTACAGTCGGTAAAGACGGCTCTCCCTTGCCCTGCCTCCAACATGCCTCCATCTAAATAGGATAGATTATCCAGAGTTATCTCTGTAGTTATGCTGCTATAGGCTTAGACTGCTGGAGGACACACTGACCACTTTTCACACTCTACTGCTTTCTTCTACAATCTGCTCTTTAACTGTATTATTTCCTGCTATTTCAGCTGTTAACTTTATTTTCTCTCTAAGTGTTTTTCTCCCCAGAAGAAGCTACAACGATGTTCTGCTGAGCTGTGGTGGCCTCATGGAGGGGGCCATCGACTAGCACACTGCTGCTAACCACTTAAACATTCTCCCTCTCCTGATAATAACTTGTGTGTGTGTGTGTGTGTGTGTGTGTGTGTTCTGTCTTCTCCATCCCCAGTGAGTCGTGGAGGATGGCTGCTTATACTGAGCCAGGATTCTCTGGAGGTTTCTTCCTGTTAAAAGGGAGTTTTCCTCTCCACTGTCGCTGCATGCTTGCTTAGTATGAGGATTGCTGTATAGTCACTGACACTAGTCAGTGACTCGATGCAATTTGCTGGGTTCCTTATATAGGAAACATTATTTCTGATTGGCTTAATGAACTGTGAATTGGAATGTTTATTATGTGAAGTGCCTTGAGACGACTCTTGTCGTGATTTGGCGCTTTATAAATAAACTTGAACTGAATTGAATTGAAAATCTGCCCCGGCCTCCCTGACTGTGTCTCTCCTGCCTTGATTAACCTTATTGTTCTCACCTGTCCCTCGTTACTCTGCCCATGTGTTCCTGATTTCCCTGTGTATTTATACCTCCCTCCTTGTTGCTGTCTTCGTCGGATCATTGTTTGTTCATGCGTGTTTGGTCCCGTCTCTCCCGTTCCACCATTAAACCATTTTTATTTTTTCATCCGTGCCTGCTTTCCTGCCTCCTGAACCCTCCACCACACTTGGTCCGCCATCTCCACCTTCACATCATGACACCTAGGGCCAATTTAGTATTTTGAACTATCTTTGCAAAATTCACCAAAATCTGTATGTGATGTAGTCCAGTTGCCTTATTTGAACCTCTTTGGATTACCATGACATGATGACTGAGAACATTCACCAGCATATTGCCCGACACTTTGGAAAAGACACCCTTTTCTGGTACTGCTGAAAACAATTACCAAAAACCTTGAAAGTCCATTCTACGCTCTCTAACTTTATACATAGAACATTTTAAAGCGTGGATTTTGGGGTGTTCGTCCAATTTCACACTAAAAATAGTTAATTTAAAATTACGAATAATAAATTTAACACCAAAAGAGTTATATAGTTGAAACGTAACACTGACATGAGAGTTAAAACCGAGTGTTAAAGAGAAGTGCTTCCTAATCACCTCTGGGTCATTTTGGACTAAATTACTCCTGAAAAGCTAACGCTGAACTCCCACACCTGCAGAGTTAATTTGCAGACTCTGCCCTTTCATTCTGAAAGTTGGATTGGTAGTGACCGATTGGCTGCAGAGAGCTGCCGGAGCTGCAGGGGCAAGGAGCACTGTGGGTAGTCATGTTTTTAGTTAGTTTGTTATATTTTGGGTGTTTATCCTGTTTAACCCTAACGCCCCCCAACTGGGAGGTGCCAGGGCCCAAAGAAAAAAGGCCTAGGGCCTAAAGGGTTAAGCGTGTTTATTTGGGGGTTTATGTTGTTCTTCTTACTTTGTTCACTGTTGCAAATGTGGTGTTATGTACATGTTATGTCATGTTGGCATCATGAGTGCCGTTTCACTGTCACAATGAAGTGGTGCATGGATAACACCAGCTGTCTGCAGTCACAAGGGATACAAGGCATGGGTTACCTGGTGTTATTCAGTGTGGCAGTTACACAGCAAACTCAGCTGAAGCTACGTGTTTTTCAAGTCACTGGGACTAATCTCTAATAGTCATACTTAATTGAACAAAATCATGCAAACTCTTACAGCGAACCGATTCTTACGGCTTGGCTCGCTGAAATGAATCGGCTCTTTTGGCTTTCAAAGGTCTCCTCACATGATTTGATTCTGAAATGAATTTATCACCAGAAATAATGCAGAAATCTGCGTAAACAGAATTACTGATCTCCAAAAGTTAAATATATTTTATTAACTTTGAACTGTTAGAGCCCGTTGGGTTAGGGTAGGGCCTTTTCCCTTTGTATTGTCCACACTTTGTCTTTTTATAGGGAGCCTAAGTCACGCCCATCTACTTCCGGACCACGGGTCCCCAGAAAAACGAAAAAATTAATGCAATCAACGTGGCTAAAAAGCAGTTTTCTAATTCCGCTTGTTTTCTGACATGGATTTCACGTATGATGTCCGTGGATTTTAAAGACACTTTTTGATACCAAGAAGGCGCTTATTTTTGAACGGGGGTTAGGGTTATTTTAGGTTTAGCGTGAAAATTAGTCCAGAACTATAAATGCGCTTCACAAAAGTGACGTCATCGAACCAGACACGGAGGAAACCGAGGGAAAGTAAGTTCAGCAAACTTCCCACAGGAGGAAAGAACCACCATGAATCTGGTCATGTGGTGAGTAGCAGCCACGCTAGGGGGGGGGATGTGGTGACGTCACATATGCGACGTGCCGATTTCTGGTGTGTAGTCATGCACGAACTTTTGCAAGCTGATAAATCGTGACAGTACGTGACAGGCGTGGTCGAAACACCATCATTACTTTTCACTGAAATTGCAGTACAACACACGTGATCCAGGGTCTAAGGCAAAGCAGATTAGAAAATAGCGTTTTTAGCCCCGTTGACTTGTATTCGCGTTTTGTTCTTCCGGGGACCCATGAGCCGATCGAAGGGGAGGAGACTTAGGCTCCCTATGCTCACGGTAGTTGAAATGTGTCCAAATCTGGGTGGCTGTCCTGTTTTCTCTCATGTCCTGTTTGTTTTACTTTTCTCCTCTTTTACAGATTTATACCCACCAATATTTAGGTCCCTTCAGTTAATGTGATAATTGCAATCAGAGGTGTGAGCGCACATTTTGCAGTCTCTTAGCGGCCTGCGGGAGTCACCTCGGCTCCTCTAAGAGGGAGCCGGCTCCTATCGGTCACTTCAAACGAGTCGGCTCTGAGAGCCACTTCGTTCACGACTGAAACGTCACTAATGCCAACTGATTACCCTTAAAATGTGTGTGTGTGTGTGTGTGTGTGTGTGTGTGTGTGTGTGTGTGTGTGTGTGTGTGTGTGTGTGTGTGTGTGTGTGTGTGTGTGTGTGTGTGTGTGTGTGTGTGTGTGTGAGTGTGTGTGTGTGTGTGTGTGTGTGTGTGTGTGTGTGTGTGTGTGCGGTGCTTATGTGTGTGTGTGTGCTTGTGTGCTTGTGTGTGTGTGTGTGTGTGTGTGCTTGTGTGCTTGTGTGTGTGTGTGTGTGTGTGTGTGTGTGTGTGTGTGTGTGTGTGTGTGTGTGTGTGTGTGTGTGTGTGTGTGTGTGTGTGTGTGTGTGTGTGTGTGTGTGTGTGTGTGTGTGTGTGTGTGTGTTCAACACATCTTAATGGATGGTCAGCTGAGCTCAACTATCTCCAATCATGTTTGACGTCTCCAAAAAGCTCACATTCTTCACATGCCAGCTGCCACAGGCCATTAGTGGCTGCTGTGCTGCTCAGGTTGGGAAATGTTTTGGGTCAGAATAAAACAGGCTCAGTACCTGCTGGGCCGGCAGAACTATCCGCCTCCATCCAGCCTAAAACAAAGCTGAAGATCAGCTCTTTGATGCTCAGAAACAGGTTGGCTGGAGCTCGTCGTACCGGAGAGCTGATGGTGCACGGTGAGGGTTGTAGGAGTTGGAGGTTGTCATCCATTTTCCGTTTGGTTTATGGAGGTGATGGTTTCTAAAAATCTCTTGTTTCAAGTTTATTAACCCATTCTGACCCAAACTCAGCTTCTTAGTGATCCAAACAGGTACAGGGTTCTGCTCTTCACAGGAACACTTGTCAAATACAATTCAGCTTATTTATAAAACACCAAATCCCCGCAGGAGTCGTCTCACGGTACGCCACAAAATAAATCCTTCCTGTTGAGTTCAGTTCTGTAGCATTCGTTTTCCCGTATAAGGAACCCAGCAGAGTCTTTATTCTGGTTCTGGTACAAATTCTAGTTCTGGTGCGGGTTCTGGTTCCGGTTTGGACCTAGTTTGAATCTGGGTTCTAATTTGGGTTCTGGTTCTGGACCTGGACCATGTATTGGTTCTGATGCTGGTTTGCTGTAAAAGTAACTGAGTTGATGGTATAAATGTAATAATTCTGTGAAAGAGAAAAGTGAAAAGGTAAAAATTCAAAAATCAATAATGAAAAGTTGATAGTTTAATAAGCGTGATGTGATGTCATTCACCTTGAACAGGTAGATCTAAGCAGAGCATTTTAAAAAGAGGAAGTAAGTGAGAGCTAGAGACAGACAGACAGACAGACAGACAGACAGATGGTCCATGGAGATGCCTTTGATCCTTTGATGCTGTAAATGTTTACGTTAGTTAACGAGCAGCTGCAGGCGGAGACACTGATCTGCAGCTGCAGGCGGGGACACTGATCTGCAGCTGCAGGCGGAGACACTGATCTGCAGCTGCAGGGGGAGACACTGATCTGCAGCTGCAGGCGGAGACACTGATCTGCAGCTGCAGGGGGAGACACTGATCTGCAGCTGCAGGGGGAGACACTGATCTGCAGCTGCAGGCGGAGACACTGATCTGCAGCTGCAGGGGGAGACACTGATCTGCAGCTGCAGGCGGAGACACTGATCTGCAGCTGCAGGCGGAGACACTGATCTGCAGCTGCAGGTGGAGACACTGATCTGCAGCTGCAGGCGGAGACACTGATCTGCAGCCGCAGGCGGAGACACTGATCTGCAGCTGCAGGCGGAGACACTGATCTGCAGCTGCAGGTGGAGACACTGATCTGCAGCTGCAGGCGGAGACACTGATCTGCAGCTGCAGGCGGAGACACTGATCTGCAGCTGCAGGCGGAGACACTGATCTGCAGCTGCAGGCGGAGACACTGATCTGCAGCTGCAGGCGGAGACACTGATCTGCAGCCTCAGATGTGAGCCGGAGGTCTTGAACTTCTCATAACAGAAACGTGTTACACCTTTATCCAATTCCAAAGACACGAGCGACAGAGGGACGAGGATTAACCTGTGTGGATTTTTGTGATCCTACTGTAATCTTTGTAGGAGATATGATGATCTCAGCTGTCTGACAGGAACAGAGCCCAGTGGGAGAAGAAATGGCTGTCTCCGTGAGGCTCATAGCAAAAGAACCAGCGTTTGGTACTTGCTGATGAGGGTGCAGAGGACAGCCCCTTTGTGGGCGCCGGGGCGATGGGACGGGCTGGGAAGCAAATGAAGACTAAGCTACAGTAGAGCCAGTGGGAAGGAGAAGGAGAAGCTGATCCAGCAGGAGATATGTGCTAAGGAGGAGGAAAGGCGCCTCAGCAGAATGGTGGGAATGTCCGAGCAGCGGGCTTGGACTAAAGTGGGAGCATGCAGTAGGCTGTAAGCTCACCCAGGCAGAAGAGCCACAGCATAACAACTTCTTCGTCTAGTCAACGTTCTCCCGAGCTCTGTCAATCCTTACACCTGGACTCACACACCTGCCAACCAGGCCAGGGACAGAGAACACATCCTCAGCTGCTGAACAAACGGCCCGGGAGACGGTTGGTCCCTCGACCAGTAGACACCACCCACACAGGCATCAACCACAGCGAGCAGCAGCACCCACCAACTGCTCAAGTTCAATGCTCTTCAGAGTCTGTAGATTCGATTGTGTTTCATTGTCACTGGATGGCGTCTCCCTCCGTGATAACGGGGAGGACCAAAGCGCAGACCTGGCACAAAGACCGGGCTAGCTGGACCGTTTCATCGGGTTAGGGTTCAGTAACTGGCTGAACTTCAGTGAGATAATGTTGCTAATGCTGTGTAACCATGCTCTTTTAGACATGACCCTTAAAGCACGGGACCATCTCATCACCCAGCTGTTGCCTGGAAACAGTAAACAATGATATTCAACGAAGTACTGGACTCGTGGCAATATCATCTGATTCTATTTCTATTTCAACATAAACTTTGACTTCCTCTATATTTAAAACAGTTATTATTTCATCACATCAGTACTCTTCGTTACAGTGCCAGTAGGAGTTACCCGTCACCATTCCATCTGTGACATCACTTCCTCTGGTTAGTTTTTCTATTTGATGACTCATGTGTTTGTTTTAAGTAGTTTATTTTCTTCTGTTATGTGGTTTTAGATGTAGCTGTTCTCACCTGGTTCTCACCTGGTTCTCACCTGGTTCTCACCTGGTTCTCACCTGGTGGCCCCACCGCCATCAAAACACAGGGTGGGCAGGGGTGCTGGAGCACGTTGCTTTAGTCCTGCGGAACTGTGCGTGTGTGTGCGTGCGTGCGTGCGTGTGTGTGTGTGTGTGTGTGTGTGCGTGCGTGCGTGCGTGTGTGTGTGTGTGTGTGTGTGTGTGTGTGTGAGATGCTGCATACATCTCAGGGGCCCTTCCATAAACAAACAAATGACTTGTGTAAATTATCATCAGTAAAATAATCTCACCCTCTCATCCCAGACGGGCCAGACCTTCACCCGGCGGCTGTAGCTGATGATCAGGCCGTCACACATTTCTTATGAAAGTATATAAGTTGTGTTGATTCAGTTTATTAGAGTTCATCTGGTTTGTGTTACAGGAGTCCATCTTCTGGGTCTCCGAGCTGCTTTTGGTTAGAGTTATTAGGCGGGTCAGGCGGGGGCGGTACAAACGGTCGGGGCGGGTGTCGAGCAGACGTACGGGATAACCGTTGGTCCAGCAGCAGAAGTCTCTCCTGTCAGCTAACAACAGGACCTGAGGCTACGGGCCACACAGGATCACCAGAACTGGATCAGAGGAGACTGGAACACCTTTCCTGGGCTGATGAGTCTGGGTTTCAGTCGGGTCAGAACCACGGATCTACCATGGGACGGATTTAGGACTGAAGAAGATCCGGGGCTTAACACACATGCACACACACATGTGACACACACTAGTCAACATCATATATGTCTTGTACCACATAATTTTTAATCTGAAGCTACATATTCAGCATATTCAGGGCAGAGTATTGTTCCTGTTAGTGTTTAGTGTGAGATGATAGTAAATATTCCCGTTCTTTCTCCAACAACTTTACCTGATAGTAAGCTAACTTTAGGCAAACCAGCAGCACAACAAATATTTTCTAATAAGACTCACAAACCTGAGTCAACACCAGTCTCATCAAAGCTGGGGTTCTGTCGCCGTACTTTTGGTCTAAAAACGTCCTTATGTCCATCTTCACTCATGCGTTTCAGGCAGAGACTGTAGAAGAAGCCGGTGTCGGTGCAGGATCGGCTCGGGGTCCTTCGACTGCCGATGACGTCAGAGTAGTTGACTGGCTGAACACGAAGCTTACAGAAGTGACGTTACCACGTTATGATTTTGATTGGTCAGAACAAACTTGCGGTTGTAGTCTTAGCGGTTGTAGTCCTGTAGTCCAAAAATCAACACTTATTGGAGAAAATATGTTTGAATTTCTAAAGGAAATGTATAATATAAGCAGATGATAAACGGTGACCCTCAAAAGATCTTGATGGTGATGAAACGGGGCAAAAATAAAATATAAGAACTTTATTGAAAGACACCAAGCGACATTTAGAGTCAAAGAACGTATTTAGATAACGACTAAGGAAATATACAGACAAACTCCACATGAATACAAACAGACGTGGCTTCACATATAAGAACTGTTCTGTTTGTCAGTCCGATGTTGGTTTTATGCAGTTTCACATTCTTTACTAAACAAAGATAATATGGTGTTTTATTAACTAATTACAGTTATAAAGGAAACATTTAGGTGTTAACAAACAAGAATTTATTAACAACCCTGCTGATGTCTTTCCTAAACGTGTGTGTGTGTGTGAAAGCCGAGTAGATTTGCAGTCATGTGACATCATCGGCAGTCGAAGGACCCCGAGCCGATCCTGTACCGACACCGGCTGCTGACGGGCTTCTTCTTCAGTGGTGGAGGCTCAGGCAGGCTGTACACAAACTACTGCCAGCTGCTCCCTCTCTGGTGGACTTTGGTACTGCACGTTACTTCTGCGTTTTATATCCGAGGCTTTTCATAAAACATTCGGGGCTTGAGCCCAAGTAGCCGGGCCTAACACCGCCCCTGGACCCACCATGCCTTCAGGTAAAAGTGGGTCCATCCTGGTATAATGTGTGTTTAGTAAAGTGGACGGTGAGACTGACTCACAGCTTCTGTCTGTATTTATGCTCCAGATGTTTCTGCTTTACTTCCTGAAGGAGGAGTCACACTGGTACACCTCAGGTATAAACAGGTGTGACTCGCCGCTGCGTTTGGAGGTGGAGTGTGCCCATCAGTATCTGAGGAGAGGAAACTATAAAGTATTTCTGTGAACCGGTGACACCTAAACCTCTGCTGGTGTTTGGAGGCACCTCCAGGTACCCACACATGCTGATGGGAGGATCCCTCCTCTGGATCTGCCTCGCCGTGAAGCAGCAGAGCTAACGGCTGGTCCATGAGGCACGCCCACACCTTTCTGAGGTCAGCTGCAGCTCAACACCCAGCCACTTTGACCGTTTTACTTTGACAGAATATTATTTATGCAGCATCTGAACAGCTGTTCCAACAACAGTGTTTATTCTTAATGCTGATGAATGACGGAAACGTTAGAAAACACTCCCCCCAACCCTTCGTCCCACACAGTTTACTGCAGAAGTAACCTGCCAGAATTAGATAGACAGAATGTCTAACGCTGACATCTCAGGTGGTGACCACGAGGCTTCTGATTGTTAAATAGTAGTGAATCGAAACCAGAGCGGGCCTCCCAGAGACCCGGGACTCCAGGTTCTGCTGCATCAAAACAAGAAAAATCTTTGGGTTTTTCTCCAAGTCGTGTTTTTTAGTAATGTTTAACATGAAAAAGGTTTTCCCCCTCAGGACTTTTTCCTTTGATGTGTTGGAAAAGAAATAAAAGCTGAGGAAAAACTGGAAAACGGGATTTCCCGCTTTCCTTTTGTGTCACACTATAAATGTTCATCACGAACCCAAACGCTTACGTCCCAGTCCAGTTCTTCCTGCTGCTGGTGTGAAACCAGCTCACAAGTCCTGATGACGAACATCATGATGAGCCGCGTGAAGGTGTGTTAGATCAGCATAATGAACGCAGCGGTTCTGAGCACATCCTGGTGGGTACCTCTGGTGATTGTTCATGTGTTTGCTTTGGAAAAGTGAAAAGCTGAGAAGTCAGACGAGCTCTGAGTCACACGCTTGGACAGGGAAGCGTTTATTGGTTAACAGTTATTCACAGAGACAGAAACGACACCGTACAACAGTCTATCCTGGTGAATCACGAGCAGACAAACACACCGGCGCTCAGGTACAATCCACCGCTTTCAACATGTGTTGTAAAATAAATTAGCATGAGCACACGCCGTCTGAGCCAAATGACACGTTTAACAGCAAACTCAGTGCAAACGCCGCCGTAGCTGAGGACCCGTGACGTGTGAGTACCGATTCCACAATGTACTGTGAATTTCAACCAATCAGGGTTCATCTGGAGTTTGGTGGGTTTAACACAAGAGACTAGAAATTAGTCCAACTCTATGAGCCGTCTTCTACAAACACATTCTTATTGTTAGCTCTGTTTACAGTACTAAACATCTATTTGTCAAGCAGCAACGGGTTAAAACACAGCATCCACTCTTATCTAAACACAGCAGAAAAGCCTGACAGTAAGAAAACTCGGGGAAAGGTTCCTGCTGCTTCAGGCACACAGAAAGAGACGCGTACAAATCTAAACTCCACACAAATTCAAAGTTTATCAGGACTTAGCAGAAGCGGGTGTAGGCTCTGGACAGGAACAACACCTCGGCCTGTTGTCTTTAGCACTTTAGTTGTGATTCATGAACAATAACTTAACCCCTTCCTGTCATCCCCACACCAGACTAATTCAGTCAGTCCATTACAAAGGACACCCCCATCCACCGCTCAGTTGGTTCAGTCCACAGCTAGCTGCTAACTGCTAATTCAGTAATGGAAACGACGCATAAGAATGAATAAAGCTTGTTCGTTAGAAGGTTTATCTTGGAACGCTGGAGTGTCTTCCTGTGTAAAAGTCACGACTAAATAAATACCGCCTAAAAGGGACAACGTGTAGTTCCTGGAAATTTCCATAAAATGTTGTTGAAAATGAATGAAATGATGCCCAGTTGGTTGTGTAACGTAAAACCATAAAAACCAGGTCAAAAATCTACGGGAGCGGGTCCAAGTCTCTGGGCGACGCCATGTTGGACGCCATGTTTCCTTCTACGGGAGCCCATGAGGACAGGATGCATTTACTGATTTGTAACAAACGGTTACAAAACTCCGCTGTTCTTAAACGTCTCACACATTTACCTCCACTGGTGGCCAGTGATGAACGGGAGTCTGATGTGCTCGTTATTTTATGCCCAGGGCTTTCTGACCCTATTGGGCATCCATTGGTAAGGTCTTACACCAACACAAAGTACTGCTTGCTATGGGATGTACTGCCCCCTATTGCCAGGAAAAATACACACTGTCACTTTAACCCTCGTCTTACAGGACTGACAAGCTAACCAGCAGTCTGAGAGTGGCTTACTGCTCCGGCCTCCGACTTCCCTCCTCACATCATACAAACATAGTTGTATAAACCTTTAAATGGTGGACTCAGACTAGCCGTTAGCTCCTCAGCCCGAGAGGCCGTTCAGACAGCTGTCTGCCACAGGTAAGATGTCTCTAGCGCAGAAACACGCCGCAGAATAACCAGCTGTGGTGTTCGGCTGCTCAGGAGCGCTCCACATCCCCAGATTCATGGATTTACATCCCTGATTGCTGCCACTGACAAACATCGGCCGGGAGCGGATTTGGGGTGGAAACACATTTCCAGTGGCGTAAGAGTGACATTTTAAACATTCATGTGTAGTTTAGACGTTTAAAGGTCCGCTTTGGCTGAGTTTAGTAAGAAAAACAGACGCTTGGTCTGGGCTCACCTACAAGTCTGGTTAGATTCATATCCTCTGCTTGATCAGGAGCCGTGAAGCAGAGACAGCACTGATCTGGGACTAGATCAGCGACTCCAGGATCAGTGATGTAGATGAGAAGTGGTTAAGGAAGAGCAGGAGCAGCTGAGGGTTAGAACGGAGAGTCTTTACCTACAACACGACCGCATCGGCCAGCTGTTCAAACAACAACACCGCCCCGGTTATGTGTCCAGCTGCTGCGACGAGGCGGCTCAGCGCCCCGGAGTAGTGCTGCGAGACCGACTCTTCATCAGGAAGGAGGCAGAAAAGATTTGATCTCAGAAGTGTGTGTGTGTGTGTGTGTGATGTTCTAGAAAAGCCTAGAAGCTGGGATGTCATCACCTTCTGCTACAGGACCTTTACCCAGAACAGTCAAGGATCACAGCCTAGGGAGACAGTTATCTACGTGGATCAGAGGGTTTGTCTCGTTATTCATGCAAGCAGGTGTTCTAGTACCACCAGTGTGATTTATAAACCCGGTTACTGGTGCTGTTAAGCGCTGTGGCAAATCCCAGTTTCACACGTTTGAAACAGGATTCATAAACATCAGCTGGTGGCAGTAAAGCCACGTTCACACACACAGTTTATGAACTGCGTGCTGCTTGCGAAGGCAGCTCTGTCGGGATGGATGAGCCTTCTGACCCACTTTGAGTCACCGGAGATGAAAAACTAAAGGAAGATGAGAGACGGCGAGTTTTCCTAAAATCAAGCAGCGATCTATTTGTTTTACAGCGTTTGACGTTCTTCAGAGCTCTGACACCTGTTCTTCAGCACATTAAACATCGTTTCTCTCCTAGACCCATAAAGTTGGTCCTGTGGTACAGCTCGGCTGACAGAACGCCGTGTTGCCATGTTTTAATCTTGGATCCATCGCTACGCATCAGATCAGGACACCTCAACTTAAAACAGCAGGAAAGTGGAGCTGATGAAGGCCAGCTGGGTAAAAGGTTTCGGTGATGAATTTAAGATTTAAGACACAGATTTGTTTGAAAGTATCATTAACAGTAAACCGACGCAGCTCAGACCTAAAGATCCTGCTAAGAGTCGTCATCAGAGCAGGACCTCTAGAAACCAGAGCCAGGTCACCTTCAGCCTCGTAGGGCTGGTCTCCACACCGGGAGCTCAGCGGCCGTGTTGTCCACGGATCACCACAGCCCGTAAAGCCGGTGTTGGCTGCATTCATCTGAGTTCTTCTGTAGTTTTATTTTACCATCACCACCATCCACTCAGGGGCATCCAAACCTTCAGAGCCTGGGCGTCTTGAGGCTCACGGTGTGAAGCGGGTTTGGGACGAAGTCCTGCTACAGCTGCTCTGGTTTCCTGCTGCGGAGCTGAATGTTCCTGATCTGTACCTGCGAGCGTGTTTATGTTTGAACGTCTCGTTGACTCCGCCCCCGTACGGAGGACGGCGACGGAGGCTAGAGAAGCTGAGGGCAGCAGAACCAGGTTTACACGTCCAGGTCGTCGGGCCGGGGTCTGCTGCTCATCCTGCTGCTGGCACGGCTACAAGGTCTGGCGTCGATCAGCGCCAGCGGCTGCAGTTCGTGTCCCGCTGAGGACGACAGTTTCTTGTGCTCTTGGGTGTCGTCGGGAAAGTCAAAGGCTTGTGCGTGGGAGTTAGAAATAGTGCTTCCTCCACCGTGCTGGCCCAGCCGGCTCTGCTCAGTAGAGTAGTTGGCCCAGTTCTGCTCATTGGCCTGCTTGTTGTAATTACGGCACGAGCCGGTCCCCCTCTCCCCCGTGGCGAGCTTGTAACCTGGGGGGGACATAGGTGAGAGCGGGGCCGTGGGGGAGGAGCAGCCGTTGTAGTAAGCGTACTTGGTGGTGGACAGCTCTTTGGGAGTGGGACTCAACGTTCCTCCGCTGGCGTAGAGCGCGGGCTGCTGCTTCCCCTTCACGCGGTCCTTAATCCTCTTGAAGAACACGTAGAAGAGCTCGATGACGTTCAGCAGCAGGGACACCAGGGACACCACCAGCATGAAGATGATGAAGACGGTCTTCTCGGTGGGACGGGACAGGAAGCAGTCCACCCTGTGTGGACACGGAGACCTCTCACACGTGTAGACGGCCGACAGGCTGAAGCCGTACATGTACCACTGGATCACCAGGAAGCCAACCTCAAACAGGGATTTGAAGAAGATGCTGACTACGTAGGTTCTGAGCAGACCCCCCTTCATCTTCACTTTGCCGTGCTTCTCAATGCCGTACTTCAGCTTCTTCAGCTCGATCTTCTTCAGGGGAATCTCAACGTCACCGCCGTCATTCTGCACTGCCTTAAGCTCCTCCTCCTTGCGGTTGAGCTTCTGCTCCTTCCTGTGCAGGTAGAAGACGTGAGCCAGGTAGAGCAGCGTCGGCGTTGAGACGAAGATGATCTGGAGGACCCAGAAGCGAACGTGGGAGATGGGGAAGGATTTGTCGTAGCAGACGTTCTCGCAGCCAGGCTGTTGGGTGTTGCACTTGAAGGCTGACTGCTCGTCCCCCCAGGCGGACTCCACGGCCGTCCCCAGCACCAGGATCCTGAAGATGAAGAGGACCGAAAGCCAGACCTTCCCCCCAGCTGTGGAGTAGGCCTGGACCTTGTCCAGAAGACGCCCCAGAGCACTCCAGTCACCCATGGTTGGGGAGAGTTAGCTGAAAAAACAAAAGGGGCAAAAGTTAATCTGGACATGTGATCTTAACGCCGAGCTTAGTCAGCACATTCCTGCCGGCATCGTCCAGACGGCAGGAATGATGGACGGTGATGATAAACTGATTCCATCAGTGAGCAGGAACATAAAAAACACAAACTTTAAACGCCCTCGGGGCGCTGAGACACACGGGGACATGGACAGCTGTTTAGGTTTCATCCCTACCTGCCTGTGGCTTTTTCACCGAATAACAGAACCAAACACGCTTCATCTAGTCGTCGTCACGCGCCGTTCCAGCCAGTATCTGGTTCAGAGTTCATGCAACCTCGTTAGCAAGTCCGCGAGGCTCAGAGGTGACGCTCAGGGCTACTAGGCAACCTCCACAGCACACGGGGCTATGCAGGCAAAGCTTCAAGAATGGCAATGAGAGTGTTTTTAGAAGATTTGCGGCCAGAACCAGAACAGGGTCCAGCAGGAGAGATGAACCCATCCTTCACTCTGCTGGGAGCAGAGAGCCTCACCCCGGTCAGAGGTTCTCCAGAGCGCTGCTTTAGCCCTGGCCGTAACTCACGGGCTGTTTACCGGTTTACTGAACTGAACAACGTGCATATTTGTGCACAAAGTATCTCATTAAGATGTCAGAGTTTGGACTCGGCGAAGCTCTGAGCTGTTTTTGTTCTGTGAGGCTCTGAGGAGGAAGAGGGAAATAAACGAGGGATGGAGGAAACAAAGCTGCTGGACACGAGTCAAAAAAGCTTCAGAGCACACAGAATCAGTGATGTGGTATTAGGCTGGCGCGCGTGTGTGTGTGTGAGAGTGTGTGTGTGTGTGTGTGCGTGTGAGTGTGTGTGTGTGTGTGCGTGTGAGTGTGTGTGTGTGTGCGTGTGTGTGTGTGTGTGTGTGTGTGTGTGTGTGTGTGTGTGTGTGTGTATGTGTGTGTGTGTGTGTGTGTGAGTGTGTGTGTGTGTGTATGTGTATGTGTGAGTGTGTGTGTGTGTGTGTGTATGTGTGAGTGTGTATGTGTGTGTATGTGTATGTGTGAGTGTGTGTGTGTGTGTATGTGTGAGTGTGTATGTGTGAGTGTGTATGTGTGTGTATGTGTGTGTGTGAGTGTGAGTGTGTGTGTATGTGTGTGTGGGGCTGAACAATCGGCCCAGCTGACTGTGCTCTGCTCGGCCGGTGGTGAACTTCTTTCCTTCCTGCTCTCGGCTCTGAGCATCTTGGGAAACAAAACTCCTCGGTGACGAGTCGACGCACCCCGTCTCGTTTATCCTCAGAGAGAAACGAGACCCAGAGTCCCATTTACATCCTCACCGACTGAAGAAATATCCAAGGTGTGACCAAGTCACTGCTTTGCAAGTCACAACTAAGTCACAAGCCTTTCCAGTCAAGTCTCGAGTTAAGTCCAAGTCAAAGATAACCAAGTCCAAGTCGAGTCCAAGTCCTTAACTTTGAATTTTCAAGTCATAATCAAGTCATCTGTCCGACTTCAATTTAAGGACAATAATAAAAAAGAGATTCCAGAATAAAAGCTTCATTTATTCACTCAGCCAGCAGAGTTAAAGTGCTGCTGCAGTCAGCAGAACATCACACCCAGAACGACCAGTCATTCAGGAGTTTGTCCACGCCGAGCCACTTATATCAAATATGCTCAAGTCATCATCAAGTCAACAGATGCAAGTCGATTCAAGTCGCAAGTCACTGGCGTTCAAGTCCGAGTCAAGTCGTAAGTCTTCATAGATTTTATCGGGTCAAGTCAGAAATCATTAAAATAATGACTCAAGTCTGACTCGAGTCCACGCCTCTGATAAATATGTTTAACATAAACGATTACAGTCAGAATTAAACACACAAAAATCAAATCTGAAAGGTTCCTAAACCACATGTGGCGACGGGTCTTCACACAACCACCCAGCAGGGTGAGGACCTCCCTTAGCCGAGGTCCCCGAGTCGTTGTGGGTCTGTTTCTGCTGATCTTTCATCGGGCCTCAGAGAGGCCGTCTCCTTCCCGGGTCAGGGTCTCCTAAATGATGGTCAGTCACATCTAACCCCGAGGACTGGGATTATGGTCCATGTTATTCAAAGCTAAGGGTGAAAAAATGCAGCTCTCAGTTTGGGACACACACACACACACACACACACACACACACACACACGCACACACACACACACACACACACACACACACACACTGGCCTCCTCACAGAAATGAGTCTAATGAACCCAAATGATCTGCATGTGCTCCCGCCTGTCC
>SSNQ01034258.1:206143-217214 GCA_006942095.1 Nothobranchius kuhntae
CTCACACACACACACACACACACACACACACACACACACACACACACACACACACACACACACACACACACACAATCTGCTGACTCCAGCTTCTCACATCCCTTTCCTGGGGGGGGGCATGTTTCATCAGCTCCAGCTCAAACTTGATGACTCCTAACAGTCGAGAGTGAGACGAGGATAAGTGACCACAGCCATGCTTAGGCGGGGTTTTAGGGAACTAACGAGTCATCGACTAGTTAATCACCTACTGACGAACTAGGTTGACGCTTGTCGCCTCACGTCGGACTCCTACTGATAATTTAATGATTTTTTCACGCTTTCAGGTAAAACGGCACACAACCAGTCCCATCCCAGTAAGGCTGCTGGTCCAGGAGAGCCCTCCCCCTGACTCAGCCCAGGTTAGCAGGGCTACGGGGCCCAAGGTTGACGACTGTCTGTACTTCTACTTTAAACCCATCTCAGCTGAACGCAGACCAAAGCTGCAGCTAGATTTACAACCGCTGGCCTTTGGAGAAGCTAGCAGGTATCCACTAGCATAGCAGCTAGCAGGACTGGACCTGATACTGGGCCTCTCCGTTCGTCCTCCAGGACCTGCAGACTTTCCTCTCATCTGAGCAGAGGACTTTGGACCGTGAGCAGCAGTCTGGTTCTCCTGACCCATAGATGCTCCTGATGTTGTGTCTGGGTCAGGAGGAGGCACCGGGAATGTGACCGCTGTGGCACCATCTGCCTCTAGCCTCGCTCCACCTCTGGTAAAGCAAACCAGACTAGAGCTTCTTAAACGAGAAATAACTTTTATTCTTCCCTTTTGGAATCAGCTGAATCAGCAGGAAGCTGGTTCCCTTCCTAAATCCACGTTTCTGCTTCTCATATGTGGCGGGAAACGGAGTGAGACCGATGCAGAGAGCAGTCAGCCTCATTCCCACTCGGCTCTCCCTGTTCCAGGAGGTTCTGACTCAGGACTGATCCACAGTGTGAAGGTTAGGGTTTCATCATCAAACATCTGACAGTGTGAGAGACATAATGTCAGACATGAGGCCCGAGGCTCTCCAGCCATCCAACACATGAGCTACAAAACATTTTCATCACTGTTAGTTTGGAACTACTCCTTCTATTCATGCATTATTAACGTGTTTATTAGCAGCAGTTTGGTTATTTTACTCATCTAATGTCTCTGTTGAAACTTTCATCTCCTGCTGACTGAAGTCTGGAAGATGAAAACATGGTGCTCCTAGAACTGGGACCGTTGGTTCTGAGTGGAGATGTCACCTTATTTCACTCCCCTACGAATATTATGAGTGTTTGAAGTTAGGACAGGAGTCCATCCATGTTTCTCCACTTATCCAGTCGGCTCATGAAGGCAGCAGCCAAAGCAGGGAGGCCCAGATTTCCCTCTCCCCAGCCGCTTGGGCCAGCTCCTCCGAGGGAATCCCAAGGCGTTCCCTGGCCAGGTGAGAGACATAGTCCCTCCACCGTGTCCTGGGTCTACCTTTAGGTCTCCTCCGGGTTGGACGTGCCCGGAAAACCTCACCAGGGAGGCGTCCAGGAGGCATCCTGACCAGATGCCCGAGCCTCCTCAACTGGCTCCTCTCGATGTGGAGGAGCAGCAGATCTACTCTGAGCCCCTCCCAGATGACCGAGCTTCTCACCCTATCTCTAAGGGAGACCCCAGCCACTCTGCAGAGAAAACTCATTTCGGCCGCTTGTATCCGCGATCTCGTTCTTTCGGTCACTACCCAAAGCTCATGACCATAGGTGAGGGTAGGAACGTAGATCGACCGGTAAATCGAGAGCTTCTCCTTCTGACTCAGCTCTCTCTTCACCACGACAGACCGGTACAACGCCCGCATCACTGCAGATGCAGCACCAATCCGCCTATCGATCTCATGCTCCAGTTTTCCCTCACTCGTGAACAAGACCCCGAGATACTTAAACTCCTCCACTTGGGGCAGGACCTCATCCCTGACCCGGAGAAGGCATTCTACCCTTTTCCGACTCAAGGCCATGGTCTCAGATTTAGAGAAGCTGATTCTCATCCCAGCTGCTTCACACTCGGCTGCGAACCGCTCCAGCGAAAGCTGAAGATCACGTTCTGATGAAGCCAACAGGACCACATCTGCATAAAGCAGAGACCTGATCCTCAGGCCACCAAAACGGATGCCCTCCACACCTTGGCTGCACCTGGAGATTCTGTCCATAAAGGTTATGAACAGAATCTGTGACAAAGGGCAGCCTTGGCGGAGTCCAACTCTCACTGGGAACGAGTCCAAAGTTAAGGATATTTTTTATTTGTCTGAGACTTTTATTGTGAAGGTGTTAATGAGGAGTTAAAATGAACAAAGAATATAAATTTGACTTTATTCAACAATAAACCATTTATCAATATTTTTTCATCATCAGAGAACAGAGCCAGCACATGTCTTCACCCTGCTTACTTGGTTTGCTGCACAGCCAGGTGGTCGGGGCCATGTTGAAAGATGAGGTTAAGTGACCAGCGGTGACATCACTTTTTCATGTTGTGACCACCTGAGTGAGGTCAGAACATGAAGAAGTAAAACCTACATATGGCAGCATGTAGGTTACACAATGCTGCATGCAGCTGCAAAACTCTCGGTTTGTACTTTAGGGTGTTTCTCTGACACCTGGCAGCCTCACATCAACCCCTAAACTCCACTTCTGGCTCGTGGATCAGGAACCTTCTGCTAGGGCCACGGAGCGCCGCGACGCTTTCATCAAATCAGCACAAACCAGTTCAGTCCAGATCCTGGATCCAGTCCAGATGAATAAACTTGAGCCCATTTCCACACCCAGGAGTGACAGTGGTCACGTCGATATGTGTGTGTGTGTGGGAGTGTGTGTGTGTGTGGGGGGGTCAGATGTTTCTTAGAGTCAACTCCAGATATAAGGAGGAAGTGAGAGTCTTCCTTCAGAGGCTGGCTGAACAAGGCTCGTTTTTAAGGTAGGCGACAGTTTACTGGTACAAATGTGAACGTGGCAACAAATTTATTACAAATGAAGTTTTTAGAAAGCAGTTTGATTTAAAACGCCTTTTATTACTGATAACATGTTTGAGAACAGGTGTGAGACGACCCAGCGTTATCTGGTGCTGGAGCCGGGTTAGGTGCCGGGTTTGACCCACTAGAGCTGCTAGAAGGAGGCAGCAGGGAACACGTCTGCATGAATGTTGGACTCATCTGGCAGATCTTCAGGGTGACGTCAGGCCAGATCTGATCATGATGGGCTTCACCTTCTGACGGGAAGGGAACCTCAGATCTTTGGGCTGGTTCTGTGTCCACATGCGTAAACAACCCAGGCTCCGTTTCATCTGCGTGTCTGAAGGTAGTAACGGGTCTAGAAGAAAGCCAAAGCCCCGTGCTCCTGGGGCATCCCAAAGCGGTTTCAGACCGGAGAGGATCTTCCGGTGAGGTTGGGTGGTGTCCCAGTGCCTCATTCCCCTCAGAGCAGGGAGACTAGGAGTAGCAGCTCCAGCTTAAGCTTGGTTTATGCTTGACGCATTCACTTTCCGCTTGGTGATGCGGCTCGCGGATGGAACGCGCTTCACAACTCGCAGTGTTTATGGTTCATGCGGCTCGTCTCTGCGGTGAGCCAATATTCTCCCAAACTGTAGGGGGCAGCATGGAGCTCTACAGCATGCATCCAACACTACACCATAGTAGAAGTAGAAATTACTGTTTACAACATGGCATTCCAGCATTTTTAACAGCTTCCTCGTCTTTTCCGACAGTGCGAGCTATTTCTCTCCAAGAATTATTAACAACATGTTGATCACGGTGATCTCTGAGAGCTGAATCATACAAATGTCTGTATTTACCAACCTCTGCCATACTAGTTCTTGCCGGTCCGCCATGTTTTTCCGCGTCCGACCATCCGCGTGGTTAGAAAATTTCCGAGGTGCGCGTTGTGGAAATTCTGGGCCGTGCGGAGACGCGGTGGAGGGGCGTGGTTGTTAAAATGACGCAACTTTTCCGTGCAGAGCTGTGCGGACCTCGCGGACGCGTCAAGCATAAGCCAACCTTTAAGCTCCCACCTGATGATGGAGCTCCTGATCTCACCTCTTAAGAGCACCTCTGTGCTCTTGTGGACAGGTGGGGGGGACGGCCTCGTGTCCTGAGCTTTAACAGTGTCACACATACAGAAGGGTGGAAGCTGACTGGACCACAAATAAACTCTGATTTGAGGAAAACAGCTCATTGTAAGGTGTTTAGGTTCTGTCGAGGACACGTCTCTGATCTGTCAGGGCTCTGATGATGTTTTCTTCTTCCTGTAGGGCGTGGCCATGGCGCAGTGGTCCATCCTCTCTGATTTGCTGGACAAGGTGCAGTCCCACTCCACTGTGTTTGGAAAAGTATGGATGAGTGTTCTGTTCCTCTTCAGGATTTTTATCCTGGCTGCTGGCATCGATAAGATATGGGGAGACGAACAAACCAACATGTCCTGTAACACCTTGAGTGTCGGCTGTAGGAATCTGTGCTATAATAAAACATTCCCTCTGTCTCACACGCGCTTGTGGGTCCTCCAGATCCTCACGGTCTCCACACCGACGCTGGTTTACCTGGGACATGTCCTGCTGGTGATACGCAAAGAAAACAAGATGAGAAAGCGGCTCCAGCAGAAAAAGGACAGGGACGGGGTGGACAAAGTCCCCAAGTACTCAGATGAAAGTGGCAAAGTCAAGCTCAAGGGAGTTTTACTGGTCAGCTACATGCTGCAGCTGGTCTTCAAGATTGTGTTTGAGGTGCTGTTCATCGTGGGTCAGTACCTCATCTACGGCTTCATCGTCATGCCTCTGGAGATCACGTGTTCTGAATATCCCTGCAGAAAACAAGAAGCCTGCTTCATCAGCCGTCCCACGGAGAAGACAATCTTCATCTGTTTTATGTTAGCCATGTCCGTCTTCTCTGTGGTTCTCCACATCATCGAGCTGTTGTACCTGATGTTCTCAAAGGTGAAGAACAGGAAGAGGAGGAGCAGCGGCTCCGTTTCACAGAAAGTCCAACACACCCAAACCAACCCCAGCTCACGGGAGACGGTCACAGTGTGCTGAAGGACAGGTGCTGGCGAGCCTTGTGCTCCTCAGGAACACTACTCTACAGCATCACACCTGCACAGAATACACATCTGGATTTAAAAGTTTGTTCTTTCAGTCTCACAAAAGGTTCAATACTAATGAGGTAACCTGATGTGTTGTAATTGTTATGAATAACTATGCAGATCACATCCGTCACTCGTGATGAAAATACAACATCTACATGTTTAAATGTGAATCCAATAAAAGTTCATATTTTTAAATCTAATCTAAATACGCAGTTACATCTAGGAGTATTGAAATATTATTACTGAAGTGTTTTGAACCAAATAGCTACCTAATAGTGAAATTCAGACGCCTGTGCAACAGAAGAAGTTCAACACCTCTTCCGTAAATTTCACTGTTTTTCAACTAATGATTAAAAATGTTCGCCTTAGTGTTTTAGATGTTTGTGTTTATCTTGTTTGATTTTATCTCCACTGTTGTAAAGTGTCCTTGGGTGTCATGAAAGGCGCTTTTAAATCAAATGTATGATTATTATTAATAATAATAATAAAATAAGCACACTAAGGGGACTCCCTATATAACGAGATTGTGTGGTAGCTGAATAGGGAGCCTAAGAGCCGATAGAGCGCTGTGATTGGCTCACTATTGTGGACCAGTTGCAGTGCTCTAATGGTTTGAAACCCAGATAGAGCTGTGATTGGCCCACCAGAAAGCTGCTAAGGACCACAGATTCCAGTCTATCCTTGTCAGACACGTGACCTGCATGTCAGCCACACCCCCTTAGCGCCATCTTAGGTGTGCCTCGTGTTGCTCGGGTAAGCCACAGCTGAAGCAGGATGGATAGAGAACAGGAACAAGCACGTCCCTTACAGGGATGGACTTCTGAAGGGGCGTGGATCGCTCTGCGGTCGACATCGTAGATCTCTACCACCTCAAAGGAAACAAACGGAGCTCAGACGTTTCATTACTGCTGAAAGTATATCACTCGGGCAAACGTAGCACTACTTCAACATATTTATAATAAGTACAATTAAAAAGTAGCCGTCCAGAAACACGACTGCACTAACACAGGCGCTGGGCCAGGTCGTGTTTGCTGGATGGGCCTTCATTAAACAGGTTATTATCGATGTAGTGTGATGGTTTAGCTAATTTTGTTAAATGATCAATAAGACGTGATATTCCATATAAATATGAATGATCAGTCTGATTGGTCTTTGAATATTTAATTTCATATTACCTTAGGTTCTTTGGACCATTCAGGGAACACACACTTCATATTAATTCAGACAGTCAGGATAAAGTTATAAATATGATATTTGATCTTTCTGAACTAATGATTATACAGGTAAAAGCACGAATGAACTGATGGTTGTACAGGATGACAGACAATGAATGAAATGATGGGATGTAAGCTAGACGTTTGTAGCAAAACCTTATTAAGTATCTGAGATCTTGTGTTGTCTGGGTTGTAAAATCAGTGTGACTATGGTTTAAATAAGCTAGAGATTATGCATAAAACCATCCCACACCAGTGTGCAGGTCTACAATCAGGGTCCGAAATTAACACTCGCCACTCGCCAAATGCGAGTAAATTGCTCCATTTGGCGAGTACATTTTTGAGCTCTACCTGCCACGTGGCGAGTAAATGTTTGCACCAAATTAGTTATGTTTATCAGTCATCTTCCATGGATTTCTGATACTCCTCCCGCCTGCATGCAACGTATGCGAAACGTGAATGCCGCATCCTACGTCATTTCCACCTATCCCATTCAATCAGTTTATCAAGTTAGCCATTAGCTTTGTGTTAAAACTAGCGGTGAAATGTGGCGATTTTTAATGGAGTCAGCCAGCCTTCCAAAAGAAAACTCGTCGAACTGGAAGAAAAACCACCAGGACCAGTGGCAACCAGAAGATTTTGTGAAAAGTGGCGAACTGGAGACGGCGGAGTCGTGAGACAATGGCTACATTATGATGGCCACGTAGCGTTGCTGCCTTTCACAGACAACTGTCCCTCGGCATTCTTCAAATATCCAAAAGATGCCCGTACTTCCGACTTTGAGGGATAATAAATGTCCCGAGTGCTAAAGTGTGCATGTGCCGCCGGCAACTTCAGCAGATGATACGGTGGCTGGTAAGGGTCACCGCGCCTACACCGCAGCCACAGTAATCCACCGAGATAATATAAAAAAAAAAACAGGACGGTTATTATTATTGTCTATCTTTTTACCGGGGTTTACTGCTACACCGGTTACCGTGACAACCCTAGCCCTGACACACTTTCAGATATTCTCATGGTGCAGCTGTGTTCTCCAGAGATCAAGGACTAGGACCCAAATGAGGCTGTAATGCTTTGGCACAAAGACGGTGTCAGAAGCAGGAGGCCAGACTTCATGGACAGAGAAAACAAGGAGTCTGACTAGATTTCAATGAAAGAGTTCATAAAAACATCTCTAAAAATAAATAAATAAATAGTAAAAATGACAAAAGAGTTGTTTTCCTTATTAATTGATGTGTTAATTATTTTGTCACACTGTTTGGAATCAACATAATATAGAATAACATGCTTTAGGTAGATCTAAATCATTTAGAATTTTGGCTGGTAAAAGATATGCTTGGCCGGTAGATTTTCATCATCTACCAGCTAACTTGGCCGGTGAGTAAAAAATTTAATTTCGGACCCTGTCTACAATACTCGTGTTGGCAGCTCTGGGTGGTCCGGAGGAGAGGCAGCCCGGGCGGTGAGGTCACCGGACTTCTTTTTTTCTAATAAATTTGATGGAGACTGAGGACGGAGCTGAACTGCAGCTATCAGTCAAACAGACGAGCAGCCCTCAAAGTATCTTCGGGTTTGCAGCGAACCTGTTTTTACCGGGTAAGAATAACATCCGTATATTTCATGANTTCATTAAACAGGTTATTATCGATGTAGTGTGATGGTTTAGCTAATTTTGTTAAATGATCAATAAGACGTGATATTCCATATAAATATGAATGATCAGTCTGATTGGTCTTTGAATATTTAATTTCATATTACCTTAGGTTCTTTGGACTATTCAGGGAACACACACTTCATATTAATTCAGACAGTCAGGATAAAGTTAGAAATATGATATTTGATCTTTCTGAACTAATCAGAATCAGAATCAGAAAAGGTTTATTGCCATTGTCAGTGAACAAACAATTCACAAACTAGGAACTTGCTTCGGTACTAATGTGCAGTGTTGGGCAAGTTACTTCAAAACTGTAATGCATTATTTATTACTTGTTACCCTCATTTTAATGTAATTCATTACATTACAATATTACTGATTTTCAAATGTAAGGCATTACACTACTTTGGCATTACTTTAAGTTAGTTTCAACAAAACAACTTCAGTATGAATCTGGTCATGTGACGCTCAGTGAGCTCATGACATATATGTGGAAGGCGATGTGGTGTCTGAGCTAGGATTGCTGTTAAAAACAGTCAGATATAATAACAGTGCTTTAAAATGATTGTTTATTAAATAAAAGCAACAACAATCTGTACTCTCAGCACGCTGCCATCTTATATTAACTGAGCAGGGAGTGAGGTGGTGGGGGCTCCAAGCCCATATTTGCCTTGACCCCCAAATGCCTTGATACGGCCCTGGACGAAGGACTGACTTCTGGGGTGATCTGATTCTATCACATGTATAAATATTAAATGCTTATGTATATTATTGCTTTTCACTGGTAAAATGTGTATTGGAGAAGAATCTACCTACTCTTTTTCTTTTCAAGCACTTTGTTTTGTTTTCTTGGTTTTATTTGAATAATTTCCTGCCCTTTCTCTCTCTAACCTTCCTGCATGCTGCATGTTTTCTCCTTCCAGAAAAACAGTTTCCTAGATTTCCTACTTTCTAACTAATCAGCCAAAGGGATCTACCGAACGTAAAAAATAAAAAATAAAAAAGCTTTGCGCTGCGCTCCAGCAGCAATGAGTTGAAATCACCGGCGCACAGATTATGAACTCAACTGAAAAGAAACGTGAAGTACCAGAGAATATGGGCGGATATAAACGATCGCAATCGAATTACTTTGTTTTGGTGGAGCGATTTTGTGAATATAACAGCGGCCGCGCGCAGGACGCAGCTGGAGTATTTGAGCCGTCACCGCTGCGTCCTCTCTGCTCATAGAATGCCCGCAAAGCTGAGTCCATAAATGACGTCATATATGTGGATAAAGGATCTTTTTTCAGGCTTGCCGCTACTTGAATTGTTAGGAAACCCACATCTTGATTCTGGGTTTAAAAATGCGTTGTAATTACCGCGTTACTGACAATTGTACCGAGTAAATATTACCGTTTTCTTTCCCTGTAATGCCTTACATTACCACATTACAGCAAAAAGCAATGCATTACAGTAATTAATTACTTTTGTACTGCGTTACTCCCAACACTGCTAATGTGCTACATATAACATGAATAATAAGATTAAAAATAGAATAAAATATAATAAAACAATGATTATACAGGTAAAAGCATGAATGAACTGATGGTTGTACAGGATGACAGGCAATGAATGAAATGATGGGATGTAAGCTAGACGTTTGTAGCAAAACCTTGTTAAGTATCTGAGATCTTGTGTTGTCTGGGTTGTAAAATCAGTGTGACTGTATGGTTTAATAAGCTAGAGATTATACATAAAACCATCCCACACCAGTGTGCAGGTCTACGATACCCGTGTTGTAGAGCCCTGCACTAAAGCCCTAGGCCATCGGGTCGGCCCGGCCCGACGGCCCTCGGGCCAACGACTGTGTAATTACCTCAGACACGGGCCGGGCCGGGCGCCTTTATTTTTAATCGAATTCATTAAAAAAATTGAAACACTTAAACCAGGGGTCGGCAACCTGTTCCCATCAAAGAGCCATTACCCGTTTCCCACAGTAAAGAAAACACTGGGAGCCACAACAGCCGCGGCGTTGTGGGCGGGGCCTACCCTCAGACAGCAGAGCGCTGCTTTAACCAATCACAACAGGTGACAGCAGCCGGTACCGGTCGCTCGTGTACGTCAAAGTTATCTTTCATAAGACGATAATCAATAAAACGATTTAAATAAAGTGGATCCAGAAGGTGTAGCCCGTCTCTGCTACAATATTTAGATATTTTTCACCCTGTTGGTGGTTTCACTGAGCAGGTGCCACTTTTGTCATACGTTTCTTTTTAAAACATGTTTAGACTGTTCAGAATACAAATCCAGGCTCTGTCACGTTTGATTGTTGTAATTAAACTTTGTAGGTGGGGAAGGTCAGAAAAGGATCCGATCATTTTGTTTTCCCCTCGTTTACAGTGACGGAGATAACGGCGCAGTGCGCCTGGCTCTGGTGTTAATCAAGTTTAATTATATCTCTTTGCAACAATTTTCACAAGAAAACAGAACAGTTAAAAGCAGGGCTTGTGTTGACCAGATAGTTCCCGTGTTTGACCGTTTATTTTGACGGAGAAAGAATAGAAAGAATTACCCCGACGCATGCAGACGAACTGACATTTTATTCGTTATGCACATCGCAGATGTAGCTAAATCACTCAAGAAAGTATTCCCATCTGAACATCTGAGCTGGACACTGCTCAGTGCAGCTCGCTGTCAGTGTGTACTACATAAGGTGCACAGCGAGCTGAAGATGTGGAGAGAGGCTTGGAGCGCGTCGCAGAACCAGAGCGACTGAATTCAGTCGGAAGAATCTTCCCGCTGATCTGAATCTGATGCGGCTCTCTGTGCTTGTAAAATAATGAATGGATATTTAAATAAAATGCTTTATATTTTACTGCATTAATTTTACATCTGTATGCCAATTCTATGTAAAGATTGTCTGCGTAAACCTGAACAGGTCCAACCCGGTCTTACTGTGAGACCGGGTTGACGGGTCACGCTTGTGCGTAATCATATCGGCGCTTTCTGAGCTGAAGAGGATGTGAGATTCTGGGCTTCTCCTCAGACGGCTCCTGGATGTGTCGCCACATTGGAGACAGGAACAAGCGCTATTCAGCCAAAGTTTCAT
>SSNQ01034258.1:222378-234687 GCA_006942095.1 Nothobranchius kuhntae
GGGTTCAAAGACGAGGTGTTGGGGTTCAAAGACGAGGTGTTGGGGTTCAAAGACGAGGTGTTGGGGTTCAAAGACGAGGTGTTGGGGTTCAAAGACGAGGTGTTGGGGTTCAAAGACGAGGTGTTGGGGTTTAAAGACGAGGTGTTGGGGTTTAAAGACGAGGTGTTGGGGTTCAAAGACGAGGTGTTGGGGTTTAAAGACGAGGTGTTGGGGTTCAAGGACGAGGTGTTGGGGTTTAAAGACGCGGTGTTGGGGTTCAAGGACTGGCTTAGCGTACAAATATCACCTGGAATGGTGCTGGACCCTGAGTTAGTTTTTTGATCAGTTACGGTAACTTTAGGAAGCTCTTTGTCTTTTTGACCTGAACCATCAGAGTTGGGCCTTAATGGTTGTCCTCTGCTGACTGAACTCTTTTGGTGTTCGTGTGTTTCCTGCTTGCCCCAGCTGTCATGACTAACAGTGGTCTCTGTATTTAAGGCGGTGCTGATGGCGTTGGAGGGTTTCATCCTCTTTGGTCTGAATATAAAGGCTGATAAATTGTGACGCTGGTCCACAGCAGGACCAGGATCTGCTGCTATGTTCTCCCTCTGAACATGGAGGCTTTTACCTGAGAGGGGGCCTGACGGTGTCTCTGTCCCACCTCCCTGCCCCACCTCTCCATCACACTGCTGATGACCCAGAACCAGCAGCTTGTCTCTCAGGCTCTTAGACACTTTAGGAAACACCGGATCGAAACGCTCTTCCTTTTGACGACTGGACTCTTTGGTTACAGCCGAGTTATCAGGCTTCCCACTGACGTTCTCTTGAGTTGATGTGATTGTGGGTGAGGTCAGATGGAGGCTGGATGGGGGAGAACTCGTCCACTCATCAATGGTTACACCCCCCTCTGATTCACAGTGGGTGGTGCTGACCTGCTGCTGCTGGTTCCCAGCTGGGTCAGAGGAGAAGGTCTTGGGAATGGTGCTTCTCCGCCTGGTAAACGAAAGTATTCAGATAAAAGGTGCATTATGTAGAAATGAAGTAAAAATGGCATCCTGTGGTAAAATGTGGTTACTGCTACCACTTTAAACAACTCTGGAGCTTTTTACAATTGTCGGCGCTGCATTATTAGCTCACAGGAGACACGGCAACCCCCCACTCACTGAGGGTGAACAGTCGTTCCTTCCTTTTATTTTGAAAAGAGAAAAACGGAATCCCCACAGCCAGCTGGATATGAAATATGTTTCAGTAAAACCTTCCTTCTCTTTTGGGATTTTCTCACTGTAAAATTTCTCTCTATATTTGTACATACTGCACCTTTAATGAGTGATTTTTGTCCAATAGACAAGGCCAACTGAACCCTTTAGAGGTTTTCTCTGTGAAAACATGTGGTTGGCTTGGTTTTATCTGACTGACGTGAGCTTTTTGATGACTATGAACAGAACGTCTATTTGGATCATTTCCACCTAAATCTGCTTGTTTTACAGGTTGGTGTGTTGATGTGGACACACGTCCAGGTGAAGAGCTGAACCACAGATGAGCACAGGTGCTTTAGCATCTCAGCCATTCAGAACAGACCTGTCTTTCCACCATGCTGGTGAACAAGACCCAGCTCACCTCTACTTTAGAAGCATCTTCTGCACAACGGTCACAGACTGACCAGTTGACTTGGTTCTGGTTTGGCTGATTTTATTTATTTGTTATTAAAGACAATATAATAATAATAATTATAATAATAATAATAATAATAATAATAATAATAATAATAATAATAATAATAATAATAATAATAATAATAATAATAATTTCTATGGGGGGGTGGAGCAAGCCTACAGGCCTTGGACCACAGAAGAGCTTGTCATACATTTTGACTCGGCATGCACCATGGCGCTTGACATGGAAGCCCCAGTGCGGGTAAAGAAACCAAAGTCTAAAAAGGAGCCATGGCTAACTGAGAGTACTCGAGTACTGAAGTAAGTAAGTAAGTAAGTAAGTAAGTAAGTAACTTTATTCGTATAGCACCTCTCACAGACAAAAAGGTCACAAAGTGCTTCACAAGTTAAAAGGCAACAACATATAAATACAGTAAAATACAGCCACAACATACATAGTGTCAAATACAACCAATCCGAATGAGACTAAGTTTAAAATGCCTGGAGAAACAAATGGGTTTTAAGATTGCTCTTAAAAACATCAACTGAATCGATTGAGCGTAAAGACAGAGGTAGCTCATTCCAGAGCCTAGGAGCGACGGCCTGGAATGAGCGATCTCCTCGTGTCCTGAACTGAGTACGTGGGACCATTAAAAGGTTTTGATCCAATGATCTCAGCCTGCGAGAAGGCGTGTAAGGGCAGAGCATGTCTCGAACGTACAATGGAGCCAGACCATGCAGCGCTCTGAAAGTCAGCACAAGAATTTTAAAATTGATGCGAGATGAGATTGGAAGCCAATGAAGAGCTTTTAAAATGGGGGTAATGTGGGCCCTTCTGTTGTCACGGGTCAGAATTCTAGCTGCACAATTCTGGACTTGTTGTAAGCGGGACAGCTCTTTTTTGTTTAGACAAGAAAATAAACTATTACAGTAGTCTAAACGGGATGATGTAAACGCGTGGATAATCAACTCAAGATCAACTTTAGACACCATTGTTCTGAGTTTAGAAATTTGTCTCAAGTGGTAAAAACAGTTTCTAGTTAACTGCTTTGAGTGATGTTCAAGAGACATTCCCTTGTCAATGAAAACTCCAAGGTTTCTAAGGGTAGGTTTTACAGACAAACTCAGATCACCTAACAGCTGGTGAATCCCTGGAACAGCATTATCGGGAGCAATCACCAGTACTTCAGTTTTGTCAGAGTTCAGCCGTAAGGCATTTGCACCGAGCCACAGTTTGATTCGCTCAAAACAAGATAATAGAGAATGCAATTTTTTAACCTCAGAAGGCTTGAAAGAACAATACAGCTGAAGATCATCAGCAAAGAGATGATAGGAAACATCATCGGCAAACTCCTGGATTAGGTTTCCTAAAGGAAGGATGTACAACATGAAACATGAACATGAAAAGGATGTGCAGGAAGGCCGAGCGGAGGTGGAAAAAGGATGGGTTCCAGAGCTCGCTTGACCTACTAAGGGTACATTGGATTGGCTATCAGAAGGCCATGAAAGATGCAAGGAGAAAGTACTTTGCCAACATAATCTCCTTAAACTCTAAGAATGCTGGGATACTTTTTAAGACAGTGGACTCTATTTTAAATGTTAATGAGCCCCTTGCGATTGCGTACACCACTGAGTCATGTAACAATCTCTTGGATTTCTTTGTGGACAAGGTAAGGGTGACAAGGGCCTCGATTCTGCCGCTTAGGCATGACCCCTCTACACGACTCTGTGTTCCAAAGGCACTGGAAGGTTTTCAATCATTAACTTTCGCAGAACTTGAGGATCTGGTCATGAGCCTTAAGCCAACAGGGGCGGTAACTGATGTTCTCCCGGCAAGGCTACTGACAGAAGTTTTTCCTGCAGTGGGTGACTAGGAATGGGTACCTTTGACATTTGAATCGATCCGGTACTAATTCCCAGTACCTAGGAATCGATACCGGTACTTAACGGTACCAATTTTCGATACTTTTGAGTGTTTATTATTTTAATTCTCGTTTATAATTAAATATATATTTTTCTCAATATATACAATATTTGATAAATATCACCATAAATAACATATAACTGTTTGTATTTTAACATCGTCCTTGTAGTTTTATAAGCTGATAATTAAACTGAAGCAAACATCTTTGCTGTGAACTAAATTTACTGTGTATCTTCATTCCTTTTGCCATTTGATTTTTCCTACTGGGAAGTTAGAATTTCCGAGGAGAAAGCGAACGCACCATTAGCTGATAACAACAGTGGCAGTGGAAGCTAACATATCAAGCTAACGTTATCTTAAACAGTTTATTTAGCTGCTGGAGCAGATTAAAACGATGATGCCTCACACTTAGATCGTTGTCGCTGGTTTCATCTTCACCCAATCACCCGTCGCATTTAGTAAAGTGAAGCCAAACTTTAGAGCGCGTTCATGTTCATCTAGTCGGGAATTCGGAGTTCCGAGGAGAAAGCGAACGCACCCTTAGCGAAACGGAAGCTAACATATCAAGCTAATTATATTTACCTACCGGAGCAGATTAAGATGAGGATGTCTCACTTAGATCGTTGTCGCTGGTTTCATCATCACCCAGTTACCCATCACATTTAGTGAAGTGGACCCAAGCTCTAGCCTGTGTTCTTTCTACCATGCTGCTCTGTTTACAACTGGCTCGCAGCGAGCGACGACATAACGCTCTTCCACATGTGTAGCTGTCTTGGCAAGTTCTCATTATGATGGACGGGTACCAAAATGAGGCACCGTTTGAAATGACGTGAATCAGTGCTCGGTCGGTACTATGGAATTCGGTCGGTACCTTAAAAAGTACTGAATTCGGTACCCATCCCTATGGGTGACCATGTACTGCAAATTGTGAAAAGCAGCTTGCTATCTGGGGAAGTCCCCATTTCCCTAAAGCAGGCGGTGGTACGACCCCTGCTAAAGAAACCAGGATTGGACCCAACATTCTTATCTAATTTTAGACCTATATCTACACTCCCTTTCATTTCTAAGATCACAGAGAGGGCTGTGTTTATCCAACTGATGTCGTTTCTACAGGAGTGGGGAATTGGAGAAGTATTTCAATCTGGGTTCAAACCCTTTTATAGCACTGAATCTGCATTGCTGAAGGTCCTTGATGGCATTTTACTAGCCAATGATTCCAGTGATGCTGTGGTTCTGGTGCTCTTGGACTTGACATCAGCCTTTGATGCCATTGATCATAGCATTCTAATAAACCGACTGGAGCGGTCTGTGGGCATTACGGGCCAGGCACTTAAATGGATAAGATCCTACTTGACAGGGAGGAGTTTCTGTGTGAAGTTGGGGGACTGTTCCTCCGACATAGCTGAGCTGCCTTGGGGAGTGCCCCAGGGATCGATTTTGGCCCCACTATTTTTCTCATATCTCCTACCCCTGGGTGACCTATTTCGCAAGCATGATGTGTCATTCCATCTATATGCTGATGATTGCCAGGTTATTTTTCCAATTAGGCATGGTGGTTTATGCACCATTCAACCTTTCTTGGACTGCCTGGAGGATATTAAGCTATGGATGGCTCAGAACTACTTGTGTTTCAACCAAAATAAGACTGAAGTAATTCTGTTTACTCCACCAAAGACCCTAGGAGGTGCCCAAGGGCTTGATCTTTCCATACTGGCACCGCATCAGAAGGCGGTGGCCACTAACCTAGGGGTAAAGTTGGACGCAGAGCTCAGATTTGATTCTCAAGCAAACGGAATCGTGAGATCTTGCTATTTTCATCTCCGGCGGATAGTGAAGATTAAGCCATTTCTGTCACGTAGCCATTTGGAAACTGTGATCCATGCCTTTGTTACCTGCTGGCTGGATTATTGCAACTCGCTATATGCGGGGCTTAGGCAAGCTCCAATAGCACGCCTCCAGACAGTTCAGAACTCTGCAGCTCAGTTGTTAACATCTACCAGGAGGTCTGAACATATTACACCAGTCCTAGGTGCCTTGCATTGGCTCCCTGTCTCCTATCACATCAGGTTTAAAGTTAGCCTGTGTGTATTCAAGGCTTAAACTGGGGGGCACCTAAATGTCAGACATCATCCACCAGCATGTCCCAGTGCGTTCCCTTAGGTCAGCTGACCAGAGACTATTACCTGTGCCCAGGTACAGCTTGAAGTCTCGTGGGAGCCGTGCCTTCTCAGTGCTGGGACTAAGGCTCTGGAATGATCCCGGCCGGTGTGAAGCAGGCCCAATCACTTGAGAGCTTGAAAAGCCGACTAAAAACCCATCTGTTCTCGTTGGCGTTTGGACATTGAAGTTGGGATTGGGTGGGCAGCATCACTTTGAATGTTTCTGGATCTGATTCTGGAAACAGGACTGATCTGGATTGCTAAACTGTACTTGGGAGTTCTTATTGTATTTTAAAGGAGACATAACATGAAAAACCCACTTTTTTATCCGTTAACACAGTGTGTTTCACATTTTAAGTGTCTAAGTGAGCAAAAAGGCTTATATTATTCACTGGAGTTGCTATTTAGATATTTAATAATTAAGTTTTGGGCATATTTGTCCACCCGTTCAGTTTTTCAAATTATCTATTACATCAGTAATTTATTTCGTCAGGATAACTACCAAATATGGTAATGGCCCTCGGCCNGACGAGGTGTTGGGGTTTAAGGACGAGGTGTTGGGGTTCAAGGACGAGGTGTTGGGGTTCAAGGACGAGGTGTTGGGGTTCAAAGACGAGGTGTTGGGGTTCAAAGATGAGGTGTTGGGGTTCAAGGACGAGGTGTTGGGGTTCAAGGACGAGGTGTTGGGGTTCAAGGACGAGGTGTTGGGGTTTAAGGACGAGGTGTTGGGGTTCAAAGACTGGCTTAGCGTACAAATATCACCTGGAATGGTGCTGGACCCTGAGTTAGTTTTTTGATCAGTTACGGTAACTTTAGGAAGCTCTTTGTCTTTTTGACCTGAACCATCAGAGTTGGGCCTTAATGGTTGTCCTCTGCTGACTGAACTCTTTTGGTGTTTGTGTGTTTCCTGCTTGCCCCAGCTGTCCTGACTAACAGTGGTCTCTGTATTTAAGGCGGTTCTGATGGTGTTGGAGGGTTTCATCCTCTTTGGTCTGAATATAAAGGCTGATAAATTGTGACGCTGGTCCACAGCAGGACCAGGATCTGCTGCTATGTTCTCCCTCTGAACATGGAGGCTTTTACCTGAGAGGGGGCCTGACGGTGTCTCTGTCCCACCTCCCTGCCCCACCTCTCCATCACACTGCTGATGACCCAGAGCCAGCAGCTTGTCTGTCAGGCTCTTAGACACTTTAGGAAACACCGGATCGAAACGCTCTTCCTTTTGACAACTGGACTCTTTGGTTACAGCCGAGTTATCAGGCTTCCCGCTGACGTTCTCTTGAGTTGATGTGATTGTGGGTGAGGTCAGATGGAGGCTGGATGGGGGAGAACTCGTCCACTCGTCAATGGTTACACCCCCCTCTGATTCACAGTGGGTGGTGCTGACCTGCTGCTGCTGGTTCCCAGCTGGGTCAGAGGAGAAGGTCTTGGGAATGGTGCTTCTCCGCCTGGTAAACGAAAGTATTCAGATAAAAGGTGCATTATGTACAAATGAAGTAAAAATGGCATCCTGTGGTAAAATGTGGTTACTGCTACCACTTTAAACAACTCTGGAGCTTTTTACAATTGTCGGCGCTGCATTATTAGCTCACAGGAGACACGGCAACCCCCCACTCACTGAGGGTGAACAGTCGTTCCTTCCTTTTATTTTGAAAAGAGAAAAACGGAATCCCCACAGCCAGCTGGATATGAAATATGTTTCAGTAAAACCTTCCTTCTCTTTTGGGATTTTCTCACTGTAAAAATTTCTCTCTATATTTGTACATACTGCACCTTTAATGAGTGATTTTTGTCCAATAGACAAGGCGAACTGAACCCTTTAGAGGTTTTCTCTGTGAAAACATGTGGTTGGTTTGGTTTTATCTGACTGACGTGAGCTTTTTGATGACCATGAACAGAACGTCTATTTGGATCATTTCCACCTAAATCTGCTTGTTTTACAGGTTGGTGTGTTGATGTGGACACGCGTCCAGGTGAAGAGCAAAGATGAGCACAGGTGCTTTAGCATCTCAGCCATTCAGAACAGACCTGTCTGTCCACCATGCTGGTGAACAAGACCCAGCTCACCTCTACTTTAGAAGCATCTTCTGCACAACGGTCACAGACTGACCAGTTGACTTGGTTCTGGTTTGGCTGATTTTATTTATTTGTTATTAAAGACAATATAATAATAATAATAATAATAATAATAATAATAATAATAATAATAATTTCTATGGGGGGTGTGGAGCAAGCCTACAGGCCTTGGACCACAGAAGAGCTTGTCATACATTTTGACTCGGCATGCACCATGGCGCTTGACATGGAAGCCCCAGTGCGGGTAAAGAAACCTAAAGCTAAAAAGGAGCCATGGCTAACTGAGAGTACTCGAGTAATGAAAATGATGTGCAGGAAGGCCGAGCGAAGGTGGAAAAAGGATGGGCTCCAAAGCTCGTTTGACCTACTAAGAGGACTTTGGATTGGCTATCAGAAGGCCATGAAAGATGCAAGGAGAAAGTACTTTGCCAATGTAATCTCCTTAAACTCTCAGAATGCTGGGATACTTTTTAAGACAGTGGACTCTATTTTAAATGTCAATGAGCCCCTTGCGATTGCGTACACCACTGAGTCATGTAACAATCTCTTGGATTTCTTTGTGGACAAGGTAAGGGTGACAAGGGTCTCGATTCTGCCGCTTAGGCATGACCCCTCTACACGACTCTGTGTTCCAAAGGCACTGGAAGGTTTTCAATCGTTAACTTTCGCAGAGCTTGAGGATCTGGTCATGAGCCTTAAGCCAACAGGGGCGGTAACTGATGTTCTCCCGGCAAGGCTACTGACAGACGTTTTTCCTGTAGTGGGTGACTAGGAATGGGTACCTTTGACATTTGAATCGATCCGGTACTAATTCCTGGTACCTAGGAATCGATACCGGTACTTAACGGTACCAATTTTCGATACATTTGAGTGTTTATTATTTTAATTCTCTTTTATAATTAAATATATATTTTTCTCAATATATAACCGTATTTGATAAATATCACGATAAATAACATCCAACTGTTTGTATTTTAACATCGTCCTTGTAGTTTTATAAGCTGATAATTAAACTGAAGCAAACATCTTTACTGTGAACTAAATTTACTGTGTATCTTCATTCCTTTTACCGTCTTTTTTCATTTGATTTTTCCTACTGGGAAGTTAGAATTTCCGAGGAGAAAGCGAACGCACTGTAACGTTATGAAGTTCATTATTTTCAGCTCCACACAGCTGCCCCTGTACACAGTAACACCCGTGTAGAAAACGCCAAGGTCGGGTGTTCCTCAGACTGTTTACATTCCAGGACAAGAGCCAGAAGGAGAAGAAGAACGCTTTTCAATAATCAAAGTACTTAATTTGTGATTAAAGCTAGTCGAAACAGATGTTGATCAATAATAATCAAGTGAATGATCTGTGGAATGAAGATGTCATGATTTATGTGTTTAATGAAAACAGGACTACTGCACAGACAGACTGACCCTCATCTCCATAGAAACGCATGACACATTGTGCGAACCAATCAGAGCTTTCGGCTGCCGGAAGAGAATCTGGCTTGTTGACTTAAAGTGTCCAATCCGCTTTACTAAAACTTATCAACAATTCAGAGATATAAAACAAGGCAACGCCATTTTAAGCTCAGTTCCATTTTGACTTCAGTTCTGTTCAGTTGGAAGTCCTACGGGGTTCCACCGTCATCAAAAGAGAAGTACAGCCTGGCCAGATGTGCTTTCTTCTTTAACTGAGAACTGTGAAGCTACTGGAGATTTCCGTTGTTTACCAACAAGACGACGTCCCTTCAAAATAAGAGCACCACTAGCTGACGCTGCCGATGGTACCGGGGTCAACCCTTCAGACGGGCTTTGACGTGCTGTGACCGCTGCTTCAACCAGCTCCAGTACACATCTGAGGTCCTAGGACCTGGCATTTCCTGATCTACCTGGGAGACTCCACAGGGTACGTACACGGCAAAATAGCTGCTCATGTCATCAGCTTCCGAAGCCTCGTGGTCCGTAGTCATAACAACCAGATACGCTCTGTCAGCCTAAAGATCCTGAACAAAACACACACACACGCACCAACACAACATCCAAATCCATTTTCATCCATCACAGAGTTAGTCCTGGTAGATTGTTAAGAATTTATAATTAAGAAATTAAAGATTCTTAAACGATCCCAACTCTCTCTCTTTTCTTGTCTCAAAGTCAATACAGAGTGTTTGATTAAACTCCCTGATGATAAAAACAGCCTATCTTCTGATTATAACAAGTGATCTACTTACAGTGTATTAAAATACAACTCTAGATCGTTACATCACTCTATTTCTCTACATTTAGCTGATAACAATGGTAGCAATGGAAGCTAACATACCAAGCTAACGTTATCTTATACAGTTTATTTAACTGCTGGAGCAGATTAAAACGATGATGCCTCACACTTAGATCATTGTCGCTGGTTTCATCTTCACCCAATCACCCGTCACATTTAGTAAAGTGAAGCCAAACTTTAGAGCGCGTTCATGTTCTTCTAGTCGGAAATTCGGAGTTCCGAGGAGAAAGCAAACGCACCATTAGCGGAACGGAAGCTAACATATCAAGCTAACATTATCTTTAACATTTTATTTACCTACCGGAGCAGATTAAGATGAGGATGTCTCACTCAGATCGTTGCCGCTGGTTTCATCATCACCCAGTTACCCATCACATTTAGTGAAGTGGACCCGAGCTCTAGCCTGTGTTCTTTCTACCATGCTGCTCTGTTTACAACTGGTTCGCAGCGAGCGACGACATAACGCTCTTCCACATGTGCAGCTGTCTTGGCAAGTTCTCATTATGAAGGACGGGTACCAAAACGAGGCACCGTTTGAAATGACGTGAATCGGTGCTCGGTCGGTACTATGGAATTCGGTCGGTACCTTAAAAAGTACCGAATTCGGTACCCAACCCTATGGGTGACCATGTACTGCAAATTGTGAAAAGCAGCTTGCCATCTGGGGAAGTCCCCATTTCCCTAAAGCAGGCGGTGGTACGACCCCTGCTAAAGAAACCAGGATTGGACCCAACATTCTTATCTAATTTTAGACCTATATCTACACTCCCTTTCATTTCTAAGATCACAGAGAGGGCTGTGTTTATCCAACTGATGTCGTTTCTACAGGAGTGGGGAATTGGAGAAGTATTTCAATCTGGGTTCAAACCCTTTTATAGCACTGAATCTGCATTGCTGAAGGTCCTTGATGGCATTTTACTAGCCAATGATTCCAGTGATGCTGTGGTTCTGGTGCTCTTGGACTTGACATCAGCCTTTGATACCATTGATCATAGCATTCTAATAAACCGACTGGAGCGGTCTGTGGGTATTACGGACCAGGCACTTAAGTGAATAAGATCCTACTTGACAGGGAGGAGTTTCTGTGTGAAGTTGGGGGACTGTTCCTCCGACATGGCTGAGCTGCCTTGGGGAGTGCCCCAGGGATCGATTTTCAGGGTATCTGCAGGTTTAAGGGAGCCAAATTTAAGACTTTTTAAGACCTTTTTTAAGGCCACTTTGACCAAATTTAAGCAATTTTTTTTAAATTAAATTTAAGCTTTAATTTCCAGCTATTGCCTGGAACCGGTGCTAACCACGTCACGAACGTGGGATTAGCCATCCAGTTACCATTAAACTTGCACTTCCCCATGGCGCAAGCTCCCACTAGCTTAACCAGCTAATGTGCTCATCTAAAAATAGCCCCCTTTCACAACCAACTGAATGTGTACGGTTCCGCTTACGCCAACCATCATACACAAAAAATGCTGAACACTCGAAATTCAAAAATTTTTTATAGAAATAAAAGAATCCTGTTTATTGGGTCTTTGGTAATTTAAGACCTTTGGAAACTGTATTTAAGGATTATTTGTCATTTTTAAGGATTTTCAAGGCCTTAAATTTGGAAAAGCAAATGTAAGACTTTTTAAGACTTTTTAAGGACCCGCGGATACCCTGGATTTTGGCCCCACTATTTTTCTCATATCTCCTACCCCTGGGTGACCTATTTCGCAAGCATGATGTGTCATTCCATCTATATGCTGATGATTGCCAGGTTATTTTTCCAATTAGGCATGGTGGTTTATGCACCATTCAACCTTTCTTGGACTGCCTGGAGGATATTAAGCTATGGATGGCTCAGAACTACTTGTGTTTCAACCAAAATAAGACTGAAGTAATTCTGTTTACTCCACCAAAGACCCTAGGAGGTGCCCAAGGGCTTGATCTTTCTATACTGGCACCGCATCAGAAGGCGGTGGCCACTAACCTAGGGGTAAAGTTGGACGCAGAGCTCAGATTTGATTCTCAAGTAAACGGAATCGTGAGATCTTGCTATTTTCATCTCCGGCGGATAGTGAAGATTAAGCCATTTCTGTCACGTAGCCATTTGGAAACTGTGATCCATGCCTTTGTTACCTGCTAGCTGGATTATTGCAACTCGCTATATGCGGGGCTTAGGCAAGCTCCAATAGCACGCCTCCAGACAGTTCAGAACTCTGCAGCTCAGTTGTTAACATCTACCAGGAGGTCTGAACATATTACACCAGTCCTA
>SSNQ01034258.1:244507-264507 GCA_006942095.1 Nothobranchius kuhntae
GTGTTTGTGTGTGTGTGTGTGTGTGTGTGTGTGTGTGTGTGTGTGTGTGTGTGTGTGTGTGTGTGTGTGTGTGTGTGTGTGTGTGTGTGTGTGTGTGTGTGTGTTGCATGAAAGTTGTTTAAGCTGGCAGAGGTGTGGTATTTACTTAATTTATGCACAGAATCGCTGCACCAAACTCAATCCGTACAGCCTTCTGCAGGAACAGAGACCTGGCTGACTGATAACAACAAAGCTTTACCAAATGCCTGAACCTGCTCCTCCTCTGGTAATCTAAAATAAATCATTTTAATGGCCCCCTCTTCCCCTTGCAGCCGTGAGACATGGAGATTGTTCCATGTGCAGCACACGGAAGCTTATTAAATGTCTTCAGAGGTTGGGAAACTCCTCAAACAGCTCTGCAGAGAGCCTACAGTGTTACTCCTGCAATATTAAGAGGCCAGGAAAGCAGATCCAGGAGCAGCGGCACATTCATTAGAAATCTTCAAAGAAAAGGGAAAACTTGGAGCTGCATTACATCGTCGGTTCACTAACAATGTGTGTATCTGTTTAAGCGGGTGTCTTTAGGGCTGCTCTGCACGTTTTAGTGTTTGCTTACAGCTGTGCTCTGTCATAAAGTAGTCCCAAGTCTAAAATGGCTCCTGTGATTCCTTTATGTTACTATTTATTGTCACTTGCAGCCAGTCGGATTATTTAGGTCACCTAATGGCCTGTGTCTGCATAGTGCCTTCTTAGGGTTCTACACCTCACAACACCCATTCACACCCCGGTGACGAGGAGCCACAGCTGCCTTGGGGTTAGGGTTACACACTGACCGAGGCATACAATGACCACCACCAGGCAAGGTGGGTTAGGTGTCTTGCCCAAGGACACAACAGCAGCATTCTCTGGTGGGACCCAGGATCGAACCTGCAACTGGACTACCCGCTCTACCTCCTGAGCTACTGCTGTCCTCCAAACAGAACTGGGATCACTACTGAGTAGTTTTAAGGTTTTTTTACTCACAGTGCTACTTGGACACACATACATATGTAATTCAATTGCGATGTGACAAAAGGAGATTTTCGAATCGCAAAGGCTGCGATTTGACTGGCAGCGAGTGGTTAGCGTAATGCTAATATACATGGAAAAACCCATAGGGATGCTAATGCTAAAATCACCAATTACATTCTTACAAATTACGAATTAGGAACGAGCCAAATGATTACATTTGGAGTCTAATAAAAAGTAAAAACTGCCATTAATCAAATAATTACAGACAGATATTTTAGTAAAGCTAGAAACCCGTAAGAGCCTTTAACTCCACTGAGTTTTGGCTAGCAGCTATGGATGTTACTGAACTACGGAAGCTCTGCATGGACAAGACGTCAAAAACTCAAAAGACTTCAATAAACGGGACACACTTCTTTCCTGCTAATACATTTTCACAGGTCAGTACAAGCTACATAGATTTGTTTGGCTTCGATTCCTTTAAAAATATGAGAAAATAATCTTGAATTAAATCGCAATTAGATTCCTTTCCAGAATCGTTCAGCCCTAGTCCAATCCATCCTCGTGTTTCTCAAAGAAGACCTCCACCTCTTGAATCTACAATCTCCAGTTCTGTCTCCTGTCTTTTGCTCGTGGACACCGCCCTACCTCAGACAACGGGGCTGCTCTCACTACTGTCTCCTACAGAGGAAACCCTTTTATCACACATCACGCCTGACGCTTTTCTCCACCCATTCTCCGTAGCTTGTTTGGCTTATGCTTACTGTCAGATGTCCTTCCTGACACAACCTTCTACATTTATCCAGACTTGGGATTGGTACACGGAGTCACTGGCCTGTCATCTATATGATTGAACAGAATCAATCAGAATTGTATTTCCAAACAGAAAGGTGTTACCTCTGTCCTCCAGAATAAAAGATGAAATTATTCGGTCCCACTCTGGGTTCCTGGTGTCCCTCAGAACCAGAACCAGGTCAAAACGACTCAGTAGAGGGCTGGCCAGAGCCACGTTCACAGAGAGAGGTTCGCTGGAGTCGTACTGGCCCTTAGGGTTTGTCGCTGCTAAGATGGAGGTTCGAGTGTTCAGCTTACAGACCATCCTGTAAAAGAGCGAGACCAGGACGGGTTACCACTCGTGGTGAGAGAGAGGAGCAACACATACTGATACCTAGCCCCACGTTAGCTCATCTGCTTTTCTGTCTAACGTGTAAAGCTACAGTAAACTAGCCTCTTTTAGCGACAGAAGAGTGCAGATCTTATAAACACCATTTAAACGTACTCAGAAACAGTCAAAGCCCCTGACTGCTTTCACATAATCATTCTTTTTTATATGACGTTTACACATGTAGCTGTTAACGACATCATCTCTGCGCAGCTGAACAGAAGCAGGCTGCGACTAGTCAGTGCTTCCACTGGGGCAGTGCAGCTGGCTGAATTTCCCTCTGAAAGTACAATTATCCACAAACATTAAAGACCAAGTTCTCTTTTTATTTCGACACATGCATGATCTCCACTATAAAGCCAGTTTTCTAAGTGTGTGTGTGTGTGTGTGTGTGTGTGTGTGCGCGCGTCATACCCAGCCTTGGCCACGCTGATGGACTGTTGCTCCATAGCCTCATGAATACTGATCCGATCATGTTCCTTGATGCTGTTGAACTCATCGATGCAACACAAACCACCGTCTGACAGAACCAGAGCTCCCGCCTCCAGGTGCCACTCGCCTCCATCTTTTACCGCTGCTACGGTCAGTCCTTCACAAAGAATGTGCAGAGTCAGTGTGCAAGTACAGGCAGCTATTGGGAAGGTTCTTCAGCTTAAGAAGCTAACGAAAACATGACCCACCGGCACTCGTTGATCCAATTCCAGCTGTGAGAACAGAGCGGGAAATGATCTTGGCTGCATATTTCAGGAACTGAGACTTCCCGGTGCCGGGGTCACCAACCAGCAGCATGTGGCACTCTCCTGGAAGTGAGTGACACAGATCAGCAACAAACCCAACAGTGAGTCAGCAGTCTGCTGCACACAACATATTTAGATAAAAGAGACGAGTCATAAGACATGTGGGAATATAAAACAACAATAAAGTGATTAGCATGTAGTATATTCATTGTTTCTGGTAAGTAGGCATAATCTGATGTGGATTCAAACCGAGGACCTCCATGCTGTGAAGCAATCTGGCTGAAGCCTACTTCACACTGGAAGCGTCAGCGGCGCGGAACGGCACAGCTTCAAATAGAATAGATTATAGTCTATGGGGGTGATTCAAACCAGTCGTGATGCAGCAATATTCAGACGTGTCCCTGAAGCGGCACGCCGCGCCGCGATGCTAAAGATAGGATCGGGTTCTATTTTATCCAAGAGCTGCTTCTGGGATGCGTCAATTTACGCCTAGACTAGGCAGGAAATCAGTGACCGGTAATGTAAAAAACAAAAATATTGCAGCGATGCTATTTCATGTATATGTAGCTTACATGTGACCTAACGGATATTTACTCCGACTGTCAGTCTAAAAGCGCAGCGGTGTGTTTTCCATGGCTTTAATCCTGGCAGTGGAGAGGAACATCCTATATGACATCAAACAGTGATTTCAAACGGCAAATGGCGGATTGCATAAACAAACCTTTGAGGTTTTGAGAGATTTTTTGATGTCGCGAGTGGAGTGAGGAGCATGGTAAAGAAGCCGCCTCACGGCTGAGACTCTCCCGGTGTGCGCTGGAGGGCAGTGGTTGTCGCGGGCACGCAGTAGGGTGTAACCGTCGTCACCTCCAGCTGCTGCTGAATCAGCTGAGTCAATAATAAAGCTAGTTTTTAAATGAAGATGTCATTTATTAGGATCGTCTATAGTCAGACACATCAGAGGGTTTTCCACAGTTTAAGGTCAAAGGTCAGACATTCTCCTTCAGGATGTTCTGCTAGAGAGCAGGATTCATGGTTTCATCCGTTCCAGCAGGTGGTCCTGCAGCAGCAGAGCCCCACAGACCATCACACTACCACCACCATGCCTGACTGTTTTAGATGCAATTGGCCAGTCTTCGTATATCCTTCTAGACCTTCTAGACACCCTGAGGTGTTTTACAACACAGCAGTCATTCACTCACTCACACACAGGCAGTGATGAGCCACTATGTACCCACAGCAGTGGGGGAGGGGTAACTCAACTCCTTTTATGGTCACATGAACCCCAGGCAGAAAAATGAGATAAACACCTCTGATCTTGGTTCCGGACGAATCTACTCTCTGCACTCCTCCGGCCAGAACCATGGCCACAGCCAGCTTAACCACATACATGCCAAACACCTTAGGACACAGGCTCATCAGGATCTGGTTTCTACCTGTGGAAAGAAGAAAAGGATGTATGAAAAGTAAGTCACGACACAGCAGGCTGTGTCAGCAACACGCACCGGCTAAAGGATCATGTCTGTAGTCCTCCCAGAACTCATCAAAGTCGCTCTGAACGTCTTTGGCCAACAGCGACGCAGCAGCCTGCTGGTTGTTGACTTCTACGTTGTTGGCTTTGAGGACCAGCTCCGCCTCACAGCCAAGGCCTTCACGGAAAGGCTTCCAGCGTAGACTCATCACCCCGTACACGGTTACATCGTCTCCTGCCAGAAATCACAGTAAGCAAAGCAGACGGCTGCAGGGTTAAAGCCTTTCTTATGCTTGGCTTTTAACACGTTTATCTTAGTTTTTACGTCTTTTATGATGTCGTTCGTTGTGTGTTCATCGTCGTCGTCGTCTTCCTCCGCTTATCCGGGTCCGGGTCGCGGGGGCAGCATCCCAACTAGGGAGCTCCAGGCCGTCCTCTCCCCGGCCACCTCCACCAGCTCCTCCGGCAGGACCCCAAGGCGTTCTCGGACCAGATTGGAGATGTAACCTCTCCAACGTGTCCTGGGTCGACCCGGGGGCCTTCTGCCGGCAGGACATGCCCGAAACACCTCCCCGGGGAGGCGTCCAGGAGGCATCCTGACCAGATGCCCAAACCACCTCAACTGGCTCCTTTCGATCCGGAGGAGCAGCGGTTCTACTCCGAGTCCCTCCCGAATGTCCGAGCTCCTCACCCTATCTCTAAGGCTGAGCCCGGCCACCCTACGGAGGAAACTCATTTCGGCCGCTTGTATCCGCGATCTCGTTCTTTCGGTCTTTACCCAAAGCTCATGACCATAGGTGAGGATTGGGACGTAGATCGACCGGTAAATCGAGAGCCTGGCTTTCTGGCCAGGGAGCTGAGTCGTTGTGTGTTCAGTTTTTTAATTCAATGTTCATTCTGTGAAGCACTTTGGTCAGTATTATACTGTTACAAATGAAGTTGGCTTGTCTGGCTTGCAATCGCATCAACGCATTGATGAGTTAGTGCCGACTCAGTAAGGCTGGTCCGGATAGCTTATTTGGTTTCACATCTGGGTCATATGTGCTTTTTCCGTTCTGATGTGACTCTTTTTTCAGACCTCTTCCTCTACGGTCCGTCCGACTGGGACCGGAGTGACTGTATGGACTGACTGCCTGCCTGAAATTCATGCCAGCATTAGAGCATCAGGTCGGCCTCTTCACTGTCTGGTTTTAAGAGCTTCAGTCAGTAACAAGATGGCGCCTGTGCTTGGCTTAGCCGCAGTCAGCGGCCACATTTTCAAACTCTTCTCCACTAACCTCCTCTTTTCCACCTTGCTCCTGTCTGCGATCCTCTTCAGTAGTGTCCCTGCTACCATCTCCTATGATCGCCAGACTCTTATCCTTCCATTTGTTCACGATCGCCCAAGATGTACCGATGGCGTACCATCCTGTTTGTTTATCTGAGCGGCGCACTGGCCCAGAGCCAAACGACAATTCCAACCAGAGCGCCTCCAGTGATGTTTATCCGATCCCGGGAAAATGTCGGAGGAAAAGAGGTAAACGAGCAGGAATCCAGGTGAGAATAAGACTTCTCTTAAAGCGTGGTTTATCTAGTAAACATCGGCGTGATCTTCTAGTTTCTTGTCCTTTGTTTGGTGACCTGAGCGCCACTTCAGCATTCCCGCCAGGCTCATCCGTCCAAGTTTTTTAAGGTCGGTTTATCCTCATTCCTCAGTGGTTTCTCCTCCTGTTCCCTCCATAAGTGGTTTTTATAAACACCGTGGATCTAACCCTGCTAATTTACGTCCACTAACTCCAGCTGTTTCTGTAGTTTCTGATTCCTCCACCTCACTCAGCATGGCCCTATTAAATACCCGCTCTGTTAACAATAAGTCCTTCCTGCTCAATGATCCAATTCTCTCTAAAAACCTGGATTTTCTGTTTCTGACTGAAGTTTGGCAGCAAACATCTGATTATTCTGCTCTGATTGAACTCTGCCTGAGTGGTTATTCTGTTCTTAGCCAGCCCCGGGGTTCTGGTCGTGGTGGAGGCCTAGCTGTTGTTTTCAGAGACCATCTTCCATGTAGCTCTACAACCTCTGGTCACTTTGCTTCCTTGCACTTCCTTTTCTTCCTGGCACTCGCAGAGTACAGACGCTTCTCTTTTTGCTCCCTTATCTTTTTTCCCCAAGGCTCTTTGTCCTGTCTGCCCACAGAGCGCTTCTCTGCATTTCTTCTGAAAAACTCTATTTTTAACCATGGATTTGATAAACTGGTCATTCAATGCGATTGATAAGATTTTTTCAACAATAAGAACGGAGCAGGGGGCTCCCACATGTCCACAGGGGACACACCCGGTGGGATATATACTGGATTCCTGGAAGGAGTGGAAGATCATATGCGTCTCCCAGCTGTCCATTGAGGATATCGAAGGCGTGTGGATATTCGGCCTGATGATCACTGGATTTCTCCTGATTGGAGTGGGAGGATATCTGGTTTTATGGAAATTTGGGAAGACGGGAGCGACTGGAGGCCGACCCGCACCCACGGAAAGCACCGCTGGTGTGGAGACTTCTCAGACTGGGACGTTACTCGAGGTGAATCGTAAGCTGGACAATGTTCTAGGTGTGATACCGGTATTAGTGCGCAAAAGGGATGTCATCTCGGAGAGAGTCACCAGACGGTATGGACAAGTTTAAAAACCCAAAATTGGCTTCACTGAAGGACTGGAATGATCAGTTTAAAGACTGAAGGCAAAGAGGAAAATTATCTCAGCCTGACCCAAACACATTCTTGTTATTGAATCATACGCCCTGGTAGCCTTGAGCTGCAAGCAACTAAAACCCCCATGAAGGAATGCAGACAGATGCTGCGAAAACCCGACACACCCACATCACCCCGCTTCTCCTCCAGCTTCACTGGCTGCCAGTCAACTTCAGGGTTCATTTCAAGATCCTGGTTCTGGTCTATAGGGCCTTACATGGACAAGCACCATCTTACATTGGTGATCTTCTTAGTCCCTACACCCCCAGCAGGTCCCTGAGGTCCAGTGGTCAAAGCCTACTGGTTGTGCAGCACCAGGCTAAAGGTCAAAGGTGACAGATCATCTGCTGCTGTGGCCCCCAGACTCTGGACCTCTCTCCCCCTGAGCCTGAGATCAGTGGACTCAGTGGTCTCCTTTAAAAAGCAGCTGAAGACTCACTTGTTCAAGCTGGCTTTTGTATGACCTTCTTCACCTCTCTCTCTTTATTCTGCTCTCCCCACCTCTTCCCTATTGCCTTCGTGTACTTATCTGGCCTTCTTTCTATTTATACTCCTGGTCGCACACTCAGGTCCTCCAGCCTGTTGCTCCTCGAGGTCCCGAAAGCGTGTTACAAATCATGCGGACAAAGAGCTTTCTCTGTCGCGGGTCCTAAACTGTGGAACGAACTTCCAGTCACAGTTCGACTGGCATCCACCTTGGCAGATTTTAAGTCTAGACTAAGGACACACTGTTAGTTTGGCTTTTACTACTTTTACTACTTTTACTACGTGCTATATAAATAAAGGTGGTATGGTATTCCACTTTACTCAGGATCCACTGATTTCCCTCTTATCTATTCACTCTTTCTCTTTCTTAACATATTTTTTAATCACAATTGTCTATTTTGCTCATTTTAAATATATTTTTAACCATTTTCTAAATTCGTTTTTATATTTTTACGTTTTGTTTTTGTGAAGCGCCTCGTGATTTTTATCTTGAGAGGCGCTACAGAAACGATATTTTCTTCTTCTTAAATCTTTTTTGAAAACCTATTTTTATGATTTGGCTTTTAACTCAGCAGCATGTTTCGTCCAGCTTTACTGTGTTTTTATTTACTTACTAAAGTCTGTTGGAAGTTAAAAACTACACAGGGATGTTACAATAACACCCACGGACATACAGGAAGTGGGTTTGTCTGCACACCAGAAACGTGAAGAATCACGTTACGGTACATGAATGACCTGTAATTATTTGTGACTAAGCACAATAACGTGTGATTTGACTGACAGCTCACTCTGTTTCAGTGTTCCTGTTGCAGCAGTGACCTGTAGGGTTAGGATTAGGGTTAATCTCACCAGATTTACACAAGTCAACCAGGTCGTCCTCCAGGACCACCACCAGAGAACGAGGGATACTTCCCACCGACAGCCTCTGCACCTGGGGCCAAATGCGACAGTTCCTGTGTTTAACGGGACTACATAACAGCACCGAACAACAATGAAAGACGGGTTCTGGCGTACTTGCTCTTGGATCTTGATCTCCTGGTAGTCCCGGCAGGCAGCCGGCTCCGTTTCTCCAGAGAGACAGGTGAATTTGAAAGAGTTACACTCAGCTGAGTTAGGACAGCCCGCCGGAGGGACAGATGTGTAGAACTGGTCAAAATCAGCCTGTACCTTAAACACGTGTTTACACTTTGTGCACATGTAGTCCCGCTCATACTCCAGAACCTGTGAATAAAGAAAAACTGAAAAGAAGACAAAAAGACACATTCTGTCTCTACAACAGAGGAGGTGGAGACACCTGGACTGAACCTTCTGACTAGGGTTGGACATCGAGCATCGACTGGAACCGGGACCAACTGTTTGTTTTTCCCAGGATCGTTTAAATTTTTTATTTCGATTCCTAGAATGCCGACCGCAAGAGGAATCCGCGGCCGATCTCCGTGAAAAATAAACGTGATCTGCAAATTGTGATCAATGCTTTTCAGAGCTGATCACACCAGCTGTCTGTGTGCAGCACCAGGACTTTATATTAGGAAAATGTAGCATCCTGCTCTACTCCCATCTTGATTTTATTACTAATTTTATCAGACGGGCCCATTGGATCCCAGTCCCAAAGCAGGGCTCTCACAGATGTGACTAGCAGACCAGCTTAAAGTAACACTAGATAGGTTTTAAACTTTAAGCTAGAGCTTCATCATTGATCTCAGTGACTGTTGAGTTAGAAACTTGATCAGTTTCATATTTGAAACCACGCTGCAGTCCTCTGCTGACCAAAACCACACTAGATAGTTTTGTGGAGCGGGTAGGTGCCCTATGATTGCTCTTTACCTACTTTACTGCTGTTAGCTGTGAAACTAGCAGTTAACATTTTCAGTTCACCGATATTCATTAAGAAGCAGAAGAAGAAAAAAAAGGTTGCCTTTTCTGTTGGCATCATGCCGGAGCCTAGAAGTAAAAGTGAGGAATGTCTTTGGATGTGAACAAACAGCTAAAACCAGACTGAATGTTGGAGCGGCCTATGCTAGTTTGAGGGAGCTAAAGGGGGCTACAAAATTCAAAAACTAATGGTGACCTGGCTTTGTTGCCACTGGACTTGTAAGTAATAATATTTTTTGTCCAACGGTGTGGATCTATTGGTTTATTTTAGTATTACAGGGTTTCCCTCAGCGCTTTATAAGCCTGGCGGCCTACCAGGCTTTGCTTGGCCACCTGCCAGGCTAAGCGTCATGTCCCGCACCACTCCCCGACTCTACTGTGTCTGCTGACACACACGGCGCAATGAAACTAGAGCCCTCCATCAGCTGATACTGGTGAGAAACAGCAGTGGAATGTGCGCAACCCCCCCACCCCTGCTCTCACGGAGGAGCGCTGCGGGACGGAGCGCGTGACCCCCCCACACACACACACACACCCACCCCACCCGACGGTCGAATCCGCCAGGCTTAACTCATTTTCTGGGGGAAACCCTGTATTAGTTTACTCATGTTAGGGCTAGGCGATATGGCCTACAATCAATTTCATGGTATATTGAAGATTTCACCCCAATAACGATAAATGGACGATAACCACATGCATGTGTAGAAAAATAAGTTGTCCTCTATATGGGGCTGTCACATGTACTACGTGGAGTCACCTTGTCATGTGACCCGTCATGTGTCCCGAGATGCGTGTGTCTCCACCTGACCGGGCCATCCGAACGGTCGTTTTTTGGGCTGTTTTCAGGAACCTCCTGAGCATCTGCTCTGGAATAGGTACTCCGAACGGCCTAATGGAACAGCTGAGCGGAAACCTCCGGTTAACTCACGCTAATGGGTTGTAGCTCAGTAGGAAATTACATCAGCAGACGTCCAAAACAACCAGCAGCAGTATAATTAGAAGAATAGCTGGTGAAGCAGAAAGGAAGCAAAAAAAAAAAAAAAAGAAGAAGAAGCACCTATCGCATTTAAAATCTAACTCCTGACACCATAAAACTTGGTGGAATTCCCCCACAGCTGTTGGAAAAAAATGGGGACATTCCCCTTCAGACTAAATTAACGGGGCTTGTCTCACAAAACTCAGAGCTGCTCTTGTCCTCTGGATGGACTAAATTATAATTTACTTCTATAAAATAAATGCTTTTAATATTATTAATGTTACTTTGGGCGCTTTTGGAGGCTAATCAGTGACATCACTCACTGCCAAAGCAGCCATGATACGCCGACGTCTGTGCACGTTCTGAAAGGGCCGAATTTGAATGGAGACACAACAGCTGAGAGGACTGGGACATCCTATCTCATGGTAAAGTTCCCTGTCCCAGGAACTACCCTGGAGTTCTGGTAATGGAAACATGCCTATTGAGTCAGAGTGGGCCATGTTCCGTGCTTCTATTGTTGAGGCGGCTGACCGGAGCTGCAGCCACAGGGTTGTTGGTGCCTGTCGTGGTGGCAACCCCCAAACTCGCTGGTGGACACCGGCGTTTAGGGATGTTGTCAAGCTGAAGAAAGAGTCCTATCTTGGTCTTTTTGGCTTGTGAGACTCCAGAGGCAGCTGACGGATACCAACAGTCCAAGCAGAATGCGGCATGGTTGGTTGCAGTGGCAAAAACCCGGGCATGAGAGGAGTTTGGTGAGACCATGGAGCAAGACTTCCGTATGGCTTCGAGGAGATTCTGGTCAACTATCCGGCATCTCAGGAGGGGAAAGCAGTGCGCTACCAACACTGTTTACAGAACCATAACAGAGATGTTGCTGCTGACCTCTACTCGGGACGTTGTGGATTGGTAGACGGAATACTTTGAAGACCTTCTCAATCCCACCGGCACGCCTTCCAGTGAGGAAGCAGAGTCTGGGGTCTTTGAGTTGGACTCTCCAATCTCTGGGGCCGAGGTCACTGAGGTGGTCAAAGAACTCCTCAGTGGCAAGGCCCCGGGGGTGAATGAGATCTGCCCGGACTTCCTTAAGGCTCTGGATGTTGTTGGGCGCGTGGACATCGGGGACAGTTCGACTGGCTTGGCACACTGGGGTTGGTGGTCCCCTTATTTAAAAAGAGGGACTGCAGAGTGTGTTCCAACTACAGAGAGGTTTTGGAGAGGACGGTCCATCGGATTGTCGAACCTTGGATTCAGGAGGAACAATGTGGTTTTCGTCCTGGCCGTGGAACACTGGACCAGCTCTATACCCTTAGGGGAATCTTGGAGGGTGCATGGGAATATGCTCAACCAATGTATATGTGTTTGTGGATTTGGAGAAGGCGTTCGACCGCATCCTCCGGGGGGACCTGAGGGGGTATTCCGGGAGTATGGGGTACCAGGCCCTTTGATAAGGGCTGTTAGGTCCATGTATGACTTGTGTCAGAGCTTGGTCCTCATTGCTGGCATTGCTTGTTTCCAGTGGGAGTTGGACTCCGCTAAGGCTGCCCTTTATCACCAAATCTGCTCATAACTTTTATGGACAGGATTTCTAGGCGTAGCCAAGGTGTTGAAGGGGTCTGTTTTCGTGGCTTAAGGATCACGGGTCTCATTTATAAAACATTGCATTGAATCCTTACTAAAACCTTACTTAAACTCAGCAAAAAAATGTACTTACGCCAAGTAGGTTTGTGATCCATCAAACATGGAGTACGCACAGCTTCACGCAATCTCTGCTTTAGAAATCAGAGACTATCTAGGAATGTGCTCAGGTGTTTTTTGATCACATCCCGCCCTCACCACGCCCACTTTCTGCCATAAATGGTCAACGCAAAGTGCCTTATGGATTTCATGCATCATGGCTTGTTGCAGCATTTCACCATTAAGGATGGTGACCGCGGATCAAGGAAATTCAATTTCACTGAAGCAGAAATTGAGGTACTTGCAGGTGAGGTGGAAAAATTAAAGGAAGTGCTTTTGCTTCAGAGGGTTAACGTGTTCTGTGTGCGCATGAAGCGGTACAAGTGATAATGCTGCTGGAATTCATAATTTTATCCTTCTCAGCAGCAGCACTGCAGGTGCTCTCCATGTCCAAAATGTGCGTAAGCCAGGTCCTTAGTCAACTTAAAGTTGCGCACATTTTTCCGCTACGTTTTCTTTTAATAAATCCCAAAGTTTGAGAGGAAAGTTGCTTACACAGTTTTCCGACCCCGCTTTATAAATGAGGCTCCTGACCTCTGCTTTTTGCAGATGATTCATCTGACAGTGATCTTCAGCTTTCGCTGAAGTGGTTCACAGCCAAGTGTGAAGCGGCTGGGAGCCATGGTCTTAAATCGGAAAAGGGTAGAATGCCTTCTCCGGGTCAGGGATGAGGTCCTGCCCCAAGTGGAGGAGTTTAAGTATCTCGGGGTCTTGTTCACGAGTGAGGGAAAGCTGGAGCGTGAGATCAATAGGTGGATTGGTGCTGCATCTGCAGTGATGCGGGCGTTGTACCGATCTGTCGTGGTGAAGAGAGAGCTGAGTCAGAAGGCAAAGCTCTCAATTTACCGGTCGGTCTAAGTTCCTACCCTCACCTATGGTCATGAGCTTTGGATAATGACCAAAAGATCAAGATCGCGGATACAAACAGCCAAATTGCGTTTCCTCTGCAGGGTGGCTGGGCTCTCCCTTAGAGATAGGGCGAGAAGCTTGGTCATCCAGGAGGGGCTCGGAGTAGATTCGCTGCTTCTCTATGTCGAGAGGAGTCAGTTGAGGTGGCTCGGGCATCTGGTCAGGATGCCTCTTGGACGCCTCCCTGGTGAGGTTTTTTTTGGGCACGTCCAACTGGAAGGAGACTCAAGGGAAGACCCAGGACACGCTGGAGGGACTATGTCCCTCGGCTGGCCAGGGAACGCCTTGGGTGTCTTCCGGAAGAGAAAGCCCAAGTAGCTGGGGAGAGGGAAGTCTGGGCGTCTTGACTCAGGCTGTTGCCCCCGCGACCCGACTTCGGATAAGCGGCTAAAAATGGATGGACGGACGGACAGACGGATATATAAATGACTGGATGGATGGATGGATGGATAGATATATAAATGGATGGATGGATGGATATATAAATGACTGGATGGATGGCTGGACGGACGGAGGGATGGATGGAGGGATGGAAGGATATATAAATGACTGGATGGATGGATGGATGGACGGACGGACGGACGGAGGGATGGATGGATGGATGGATGGATGGATGGATGGATGGATGGATGGGTGGATGGATGGATGGATGGATGGATGGATGGATATATAAATGACTGGATGGATGGATGGATGGATGGATGGATGGATGGATATATAAATGACTGGATGGATGGATGGATGGGTGGGTGGATGAATGGACGGATGGATGATTGGATATATAAATGACTGGATGGATGGATGGATGGACGGACGGACGGACGGAGGGATGGATGGATGGAGGGATATATAAATGACTGGATGGATGGATGGGTGGGTGGATGGATGGACGAACGGAGGGATGGATGGAGGGATACATAAATGACTGGATGGATGGATGGATGGATGGATGGATGGATGGATGGGTGGGTGGATGGATGGACGGACGGAGGGATGGATGGATGGATATATAAATGACTGGATGGATGGATGGACGGACGGAGGGATGGATGGATGGATGGATATATAAATGACTGGATGGATGGATGGACGGACGGAGGGATGGATGGATGGATGGATATATACCTGTACACGTTAGCCCTATAAGGGGGTTAAGACTGACTGGTGCCTTTTAGCCTTCGTGTTCAGTGATAAGTGTTAGTGGTTGATGTGAATACTTGCCACTGGGTGTTAGAAAAGCTGTTTATTCATTTAAGTTGGTTCACATGTTGTATTCTCTTTTTTCTCGCTTCCTTAGACCACACACCAGTTACACACTGTAGTTGACACTCTGTCACTAAGAGAACTGATTGAGAATTGAATCATCACCCAGAGAATTGGAATAAACTTGAATCTTGAGTTGTTGTAAGACTCACAACCTCATCAGTTAGCGTCAGAAATTTTGATAACGATACATTTTCTTTTTATTACCCAGCCCTAGTTCATGTTAGTGTTAGCTCGCTGCTAGCTACAGCAGGCTGCTGCACGGTTGTTTACGACAGTTGTTAATCCACTTTCATCCAGCAGGGCGGCGGAGCAGGAAACGGCTTTAAGTAGGTCTGCTTTGTAGCAGGTCCTTGAGGGCCGCTATCCAGCAGGTTTTAGTTGTTTACCTGCTCCAACACACCTGATTCCTGGATGAGTCACCTGTTCAGCAGCTCATCAGGCTCTACAGCAGCCTGTTAATCACCAGCAGATTCAAACCAGGTGTGTTTAATCGGAGAAACAACTCAAATCGGCTGGAAAGCGGGCAAAAAGATCGCTATCTAGTTTTTCACATTAACAAAAATATCTAATTGAGTTTTTCCATCAAACTATCTTGGTTGATCTTAAATACGAAACTGCGCAGTTAGATCATCAAGCGTTTAAGGAAAGTACCTTACTGAAATTCAAGCCTTTTCAAGGATTTCAAGCACCCGTACAAACGCTGTATTTGTGTTGCTATAGGCTAACATTCAGTAATAGAGATTTTTAGTAACGGACATGTAAACTGGGATAAAGGCTCCCAGTGTTACCCTGATTATTGTCGTAGATGGACCTACTGGTACCAAGGCCTGGTTTCTGTTTCGGTCCTCCAGCAGCTTAGTCTTAAAATAAAAGCTCAGCAACACTTTTAACACAGGTTGCTTTCAAGACAAACTTATCAGCAATGCCAGCTCATACCTTTCTATTCAGACAACTTCTGGGATGCATGCTCTTCTTTTGTGGTTACCTTGGCAACGCTGGTGCGTATGACGGTCCCGGTCACAGACAGAAAGTGTCCCACGTCTCTGGACCTAGGGATGGTGTGTCTGGTCAGCTCTGGACAAACGGGTAAACCTGGACACAATCAAGTCAATAACCAACGGAAATGTAGCTGCAGCTGACGGTGACATGGTGATTACACAGTATCAGACGCTGTGTTGATTAGCACCCTTAGCCAGCGGAGCAAGGTAATATTCACTTCTTATGGATTAGTAATGTCTATTATTGTAATGTTGATTATTAGGGGTGTGCCGTCGTACATACCTCACTATTCAATTCAATTTCAGTTCAGAGTCCTACTCAGTTATTAAACTGAACACATACTCAACAAGCTTTAGTATGAAATCTGCAGGATAAACATGAATCATGGAAATGAAAGTAAACGCGGGCAGTCAGTTTTACTCTTGTAAACAGAATCAGCTGAGACGGTAAACTGGAGCGATGCAGAGATCTGGGAGCTTCTGGCCTTTAGATCTGAAGCTCAGATCACCAGACAGCCCACCTAGGACTGTGATGGACAGTGGGCTGTCTGGTGGAGCGAATCCTGAAAACCCTTAAGGAGCGTAGCTTCAATCGGCATAAAATACAGTTATGTTCAAGCTAAAAGGAAGTCTGTGAAGGCACGGAGACCACCCTCACCCCCTAAATTAGGGGTCAATATTTAGCTTCTTTTTCATCATCAGCATCAGCCGAGGTAACATGAATAAGAACGCAGATATGAACACACTGATGTTCCTTCAGTTTGAATCTCCAGTCAGCTAGCTAACCGCATCAGAACCGCACACAGAGCTGCTGTCAGTTGTCTCTCTGTCGGTACGGCTGCAGCTGATATTCTGTCAAACATCTATCAGTTCAACCTGCCCGAAGGCTTCATAACAAGCTGAATTTATTCAAGTTAAAAGACGAGACGGAACCTGCTGGGAGACACCCAACAGAGAGCCTACACCAAGGATGGAGGTAGATGGATGTCTGACCTGTGATGCGAGTGTGAAAAGTCTTCATGGTCTGCTCTTTGGGTCTCTGTAGGCCTCCATGCTCAACATCTGTTAGCTCCATGGCTTTCCTCTGTAACACTTTATCAAATATATTCAAAACATCGCTGGGATAGGCGTTGAAATAGTCTCCAACCTGAGAAACAAAAGGACAGATGGGTGAGATGAGGGCAAAGGAACATAAATCCACCGATGACCACCAGCGTTACCTCCATGTTGGCTTCAAACAGAGTCATGGCATTAACCACAACAGAGTGATGAGTGTCTTCCTTTGTACGGAGGAGGTCTCCATGGTGATGCTCTGTCACAAAGGTCTCAAACACTCGGCCAATCAGGGCCTCCTGTTCTGGGCCAATCATGATGGAGCTGCATCACAGGTGGAGAAAAGCACACAAACGTGCCCGTTTGGACCGTAGACATTTATACACATATACTAAATATATGCTAAAATACTAGTATACTTATAGTTTGAACGGAGTGAAACCATATTTACCTGACGCATGCGCGTTAAAGCGAGGCTTCGTACTAAACAATAGGCTGAAAGAGTTGGTCGAGCCTCCACACCAAAGATTCGTTAGCTTAGCGGCTCTTCTTAGCTTACAACAGCGCTAACGCTAGCGCCTGCTTTGACTGAACTCCAGCTGGAGCCTCTTCCTGAGAGGATCCCGCTCGAAAGTTTGCCGAAGCCCCACCCCTTTACCGTAGACGCATCACTGTGCGTCAACAGCTACGCGTCTACCGGTCGGCCATATTGGAAAGGTAAAAAAAATCACAGCCAGCTGTCTTTTTTCTTTAGTCATTTTTCATGTGTGCAAACTAACATCCCTTCTACAAATCATCAGAGGTCTTCAAAAAATTTCTGTTTATCTAATGCATCCTCCATTTTTAACCTCTACTTCTGAATGATTGAGTTTCTATTTAAACAAATACGGTGTATAGATCATTATTCAGATGATTACACAGGATTTTGTTTGCCAAATCTTTCATAAGAAATTCTTGTTCAATGAGGTAGAGAATTGGTAGGTTGAGAAGAGGAGCATTCTCGCTAACTGGCTGAGGGATTGCCTTACATTTATTTTTATTCCACTTTTTTTTTACAAATAATATTATGAACAGAGCAGAAGTTTTCATATGATAGCCAGTTGCCCTGATTATCCATAAAGTGACATGTTGACCAAATACCTTTATCCATCCAGTGCTTCAGAGAGATTTTCCAATACACAGAACATATCAGTCATTCCAAATTGGCGTTAGGTGAGGCTTAAAAGTATGGCTGTGGGTTTAGAACATAACAGAGCCTGCTTGTGAAAGGACGGCTGCTTGATTGGCAGCTTTTCTATATTAAAATCACATTTAAGGACAAATTCAATACCTCCAATTTTTTCGAACAAATTTCTGGAAAGGCAAATCCAGATAGTATTTCTACGTTGTAGGAACATTTTGAACCATTTTTATTTTTAATACCGCATTTAAAATTTCTAAATTGATTGCTTGTAAACCATCTTCTTGATATTGTTTAATAATTGTAGTTTTTGTTCTATATAGTGAGCACGTTTTTTCCAAATATAATTAAAGTTTCGTTGATTGATTATTTTATTAGTTTTATCTGAAATGGCCAGAGAATAGGCAGGATAAATACACCTTGCCAATAACTTTATGTTGGTTAAGTACGTCCTTCCAAATATAGTAAGGTCTCTTTGCAACCATGAATTTAGATTTACATTGAATGATTGTTTTGTGAATATTTAATGTTTCACTGGCGCTACCATCTTTTGTTAAGTGAATTCCAAGATAATTTACACAAGGTTTGATGAGAATTCTGTGTATTTCTAAAGCGTTGCTATTGCGTATAGCCATGAGTTCACATTTATTACGATGAAGGGTCAGACCAGATGTTTCAGACAAAAGCTCAATATATTTAAGCACTTTTAGAATTAGTTCAAATTTTTTTAAATGGTGGTATCGTCAGCATGTTGGGTTATTTACATCTGTTCATTAAAAATATTTAACTTCTCTGTTTCTGAGTTTTTCACAAGGATTGCCAACATTTCTTCTGCCATAATAAATAGAAACTGAGATTGCATCCTTGTTTAATTCCTCGGTTTAGAGAAAAGTGAGTAGTTCCTGTTGAGAGTGCTACGGTGCCGGTTTTGTCACCATAAAATGATTCTATAATAATGCAAAATGTTGAGCTGAACCCATATAGATGCAGGACTTTAACGAGGAACTGATGTTCAAGTTCATCAAAAGCTCACTGAAAGTGTTGAGGTGTTGTGTTTATAAAACCTCACCTGCTCTCAATGGGTTTCCAGTCCAACATTTCACATGTCGTCACTTTAACACTAATATGTCAACAGATGTTGTTCAGAAATGGTGAGTCTAAGAGTTTAAGTTTAAGAAGTAAAAAGGAATTTTCAGACACGATTGTCTTAAAGTCCTACCAAGTACTGGGTTTACAAATTAGCTTCTGGCTAGTAAACCAGTGTACAAAGCAACAGTTGCACTGCCCTTAACTTTGCCATTGTACAAAACCAAAAACATGGAAACATCAATTGTACGTCCATTCTGTGTGTTTCATCCAACTGCATTACGTAATGCAGACGGAAACGTGAAGTTGCATTTTTGTATTGCTGTAATTCAGGAATTTATTCTCACATTTCTGATGTAATTAATGAAATTCCTTTTAAAAAATGCAAAACATTAAGATGCAAATGTTCTAATTCCTAAAATCAAAGTGTGAAATAATACAGATGAAAGACAAAGCATCTTATCATTTAAAGATACTAATACAGAATTTTGGCAATGCATTACGCTCTTTATATTGGTCTTTAGAAGGCCAGGAGTGCCCCTTTAAGGGCTCAATTACGTTTATTACGTTTCATTTTAATGTTTTAAATATTGGTTTTAGCCTTCAAACGACATGACATCATTTTCCAGTTCTGTCAGGCTCTTTAGTTTTCACTTTTACAACTACTTGGAATGTGTGTGTATATATATGTATATATATATATATATATATATATATATATATATATATATATATATATATATATATATATATATATATATATATATATATATATATATACATGGTAGGAGATTCCTTTAAAGGAGCTCAGGATGTGCTGAAGAGGAAGCAGATGGAGGAGGAAGAGTGGGGGCTCCAGCACAGAGCCTTGTGGGACACCATGGGGGAGGGAGGTGGTGGCGGACCTAAACTTGGAGACGGCCACAGAGAAGTAACGCTCAGAGAGATAAGAGAAGAACCACTCCAGAGCAGTTCATGATAGTCCTACTCAGTCTCTCATTCTCTCCAGTAGCAGGTGATGGTCAACAGTGTCGGTGGGAGGGAGGAGAGACAGTAGCTCTGTAAATGGACCAAAAATTGGGCTTCAAAGTAAAACGCAGTGGGTGAAATCTATCAGGTGTGGTGAGTATAATCGTGAACCTCGGTCAGCACTAGGGGCTGTTGGTGACTTGTGTAAATTTTTGTTTTTGCTGTGTTTTAATGTTCGAGATGTGACAATTATGTAGCCTTGGTAACTTGACCCAGTGATAAACGCCCTGTTGTATATACAGAGTGGTTTCTTTTGTCTGAATGAAAGCTGATGGACGAATAATCCTCACAGAAACATGCTGAGAGAATGAAACTCATTGCCCTCCAACAGGCAC
>SSNQ01034258.1:274058-285602 GCA_006942095.1 Nothobranchius kuhntae
CTGTGAGACAGAATTGAGGATTGACATCGTTGAGGAGTGAGACAGCATTGAGGAGTGAAACAGCAGTGAGCTGTGAGACAGCATTAAGGAGTGAGACAGCACTGAGCTGTGAGCAGCATTGAGGAGTGAGACAGCACTGAGGTGTGAGACAGCATTGAGGAGTGAGACAGCATTGAGGAGTGAGACAGCAGTGAGCTGTGAGACAGCATTAAGGAGTGACATCATTGAGGAGTGAGACAGCACTAAGGAAGGAGACAGCAGTGAGCTGTGAGACAGAATTGAGGATTGACAGAATTGAGGAGTGAGACAGCAGTGAGCTGTGAGACAGCATTAAGGAGTGAGACAGCATTGAGGGGTGAGACAGCACTGAGCTGTGAGCAGCATTGAGGAGTGAGACAGCATTGAGGATTGACAGCATTGAGGAGTGAGACAGCATTGAGAAGTGAGACAGCACTGAGCTGTGAGACAGCAGTGAGCTGTGAGATAGAACTGAGGAATGACATCATTGAGGAGTGAGACAGCATTAAGGAGTGAGACAGCATTGAGGAGTGAGACAGCAGTGAGCTGTGAGACAGCATTAAGGAGTGAGACAGCACTGAGGATTGAGACAGCATTGAGGAGTGAGACAGCAGTGAAGAATGTGACAGCAGTGAGGAGTGAGACAGCACTGAGCTGTGAAACAGCAATGAAGAGTGAGACAGCATTGAGGAGTGAGACAGCACTGAGCTGTGAGACAGAATTGAGGATTGACATCATTGAGGAGTGAGACAGCATTGGGGAGTGAGACAGCAGTGAGCTGTGAGACAGCATTAAGGAGTGAGACAGCACTGAGCTGTGAGCAGCATTGAGGAGTGAGACAGCACTGAGTGAGACAGCATTGAGAATGGACAGAATTGAGGAGTGAGACAGCATTGAGAAGTGAAACAGCATTAAGGAGTGAGACAGCACTGAGCTGTGAGACATAATTGAGGATTGACATAATTGAGGAGTGAGACAGCATTGAGAAGTGAGACAGCACTGAGCTGTGAGACAGCATTGATGAGTGAGACAGCATTGAAGAGTGAGACAGCAGTGAGTTGTGAGACAGCATTGATGAGTGAGACAGCATTGAGGAGTGAGACAGCAGTGAGCTGTGAGACAGAATTGAGGACTGACATCATTGAGGAGTGAGACAGCATTGAGGAGTGAGACAGCATTGAGAAGTGAAACAGCATTAAGGAGTGAGACAGCACTGAGCTGTGAGACATAATTGAGGATTGACAGAATTGAGGAGTGAGACAGCATTGAGGAGTGAGACAGCAGTGAGCTGTGAGACAGAATTGAGGAGTGAGACAGCATTGAAGTGTGAGACAGCAGTGAGCTGTGAGACAGCATTAAGGAGTGAGACAGCATTGAGGGGTGAGACAGCACTGAGCTGTGAGCAGCATTGAGGAGTGAGACAGCATTGAGGATTGACAGCATTGAGGAGTGAGACAGCATTGAGAAGTGAGACAGCACTGAGCTGTGAGACAGCAGTGAGCTGTGAGACATCATTGAGGAGTGAGACAGCATTGATGAGTGAGACAGCATTGAGGAGTGAGACAGCAGTGAGCTGTGAGACAGAATTGAGGACTGACATCATTGAGGAGTGAGACAGCATTGAGAAGTGAAACAGCATTAAGGAGTGAGACAGCACTGAGCTGTGAGACATAATTGAGGATTGACATAATTGAGGAGTGAGACAGCATTGAGGAGTGAGACAGCACTGAGCTGTGAGACAGAATTGAGGATTGACATAATTGAGGAGTGAGACAGCATTGAGGAGTGAGACAGCAGTGAGCTGTGAGACATCAGTGAGGAGTGAGACAGCATTGATGAGCGAGACAGCATTGAGGAGTGAGACAGCAGTGAGCTGTGAGACAGCATTAAGGAGTGACATCACTGAGGAGTGAGACAGCATTAAGGAGTGAGACAGCAGTGAGTTGTGAGACAGCATTGATGAGTGAGACAGCATTGAGAAGTGAGACAGCACTGAGCTGTGAGACAGCATTGATGAGTGAGACAGCATTGAAGAGTGAGACAGCAGTGAGTTGTGAGACAGCATTGATGAGTGAGACAGCATTGAGGAGTGAGACAGCATTGAGAAGTGAGACAGCACTGAGCTGTGAGACAGCAGTGAGCTGTGAGACATCATTGAGGATTGAGACAGCATTGATGAGTGAGACAGCATTGAGGAGTGAGACAGCAGTGAGCTGTGACACAGAATTGAGGACTGACATCATTGAGGAGTGAGACAGCATTGAGGAGTGAGACAGCATTGAGAAGTGAGACAGCATTTAGGAGTGAGACAGCACTGAGCTGTGAAACAGAATTGAGGATTAACATATTTGAGGAGTGAGACAGCAGTGAGCTGTGAGACATCATTGAGGAGTGAGACAGCATTGATGAGCGAGACAGCAGTGAGCTGTGAGACAGCATTAAGGAGTGACATCATTGAGGAGTGAGACAGCATTAAGGAGTGAGACAGCATTGAGTTGTGAGACAGCATTGATGAGTGAGACAGCATTGAGGAGTGAGACAGCAGTGAGTTGTGAGACAGCATTGATGAGTGAGACAGCATTGAGGAGTGAGACAGCAGTGAGCTGTGAGACAGAATTGAGGAGTGAGACAGCATTGAGGAGTGAGACAGCGGTGAGCTATGAGACAGAATTGAGGAGTGAGACAGCATTAAGGAGTGAGACAGCATTGAGGAGTGAGACAGCAGTGAGTTGTGAGACAGCATTGATGAGTGAGACAGCATTGAGGAGTGAGACAGCAGTGAGTTGTGAGACAGCAGTGAGTTGTGAGACAGCATTGAGGAGTGAGACAGCAGTGAGCTGTGAGACAGAATTGAGGAGTGAGACAGCATTGAGGAGTGAGACAGCAGTGAGCTGTGAGACAGAATTGAGGAGTGAGACAGCATTGAGGAGTGAGACAGCACTGAGCTATGAGACAGAATTGAGGAGTGAGACAGAATTGAGGAGTGAGACAGCATTGAGGAGTGAGACAGAATTGAGGAGTGAGACAGCATTGAGGAGTGAGACAGCACTGAGCTATGAGACAGAATTGAGGAGTGAGACAGCATTGAGGAGTGAGACAGCATTGAGGAGTGAGACAGCGGTGCACATATGAAGCAGGTTGAAATGGTGGAAAAAAGTGTCAGGTGTGATCAAAGGTGTAGAAGACAGCAGTGAGAGCAGCCATGTTGTCTGGCTTAGAGACAGTTTCCATGAGGACAAGACGGTAGACAACTGGAGGTTGTGGAGCTCCAGAATGATAGGATCAGGAATGAGTCCATCAGAGGGACAGCTCATGTTAGATGTTCTGGAGATAAAGTCAGAGAACCCAGACTGAGATGATTTGGACATGTCCAGAGGAGAGACAATGATGACATCAGCAGAAGGATGCTGAGGTTAGGGCCACCAGGCAGGAGGTTGAGAGGAAGACCAACCAGGAGATGAATGTCTTCATTCTGTGTTTCTTCTAACTGCATAACTTGGGTTGTTTTACCGTTTTTGCTAAGAAAAGGTAAAAACTCTTTTCTGTGTTAAAGAACAAGTAATGTGAAGAGATTTATGGCTGTGGAGAAAGAGGACATGAAGTTATGTATTGTGAAGGTAGAGGATGCAGAAGACAGGTCAACATGGAGACAAATGATTGGCTGAGGCGACTCCTAAAGGGACACGCCCACAGAAGAAAGAGATGTTTTTATCTCAGTTGCACTGATATAGATTTGGAAATGATGCTGTAAAAAATAAAAACTCAAAATGTTATTAAACAGGAAGTTTATTTAAACTGAGACGTATTCTAGGTCAAAGGTCAGTATTGTGAGCATGGCAAACCTTAGACCTTCATAAGGATCACTGATGGTGAAGTAGCTCTCAGCTCCACACAGGTTGGTGACGCCTGCCCTAGAGCCGTATCTCAGTGTGAGCCGCTCACGGTGACCTGAGCCGAGCACGTTAGCCGAGCTGAGCCGTGCTCAGTAAGAACACGGGCCATTAGTGCACCCTGTATGAAACATTATGGGATCCTCCACAGAAAGTCTCATGTACTCATCTTAGCAGCTCTAACTGACTGCTGGTCTGTTTAAAGGTTGGTTGTGTAAAAGTCAGTGACAAGGACGGGATGGAAGTACGTGACTGAGTCTTATGTCTTCTGGAGAAACCCCTCCTGATCAGGACATCCCTACTGAACACCAGCCATCCTATCACGTTCAGATTTAGTGGTGGGAGTGTGACTAGCAACGATGACATAACGTGGGCATGGTCTGAGCCACGCTGCTGAGAGCTATTGATTAATTACAGAGCAGCTGCAGGCTGTAGCTCTCCGTTTTAATGCTCCCCACACGAGCGCCTGTGATACAGTACCAGCAAAGTCAGGATGATACAAATCGATTTACAGATTGTGAACTGGACACGGCATCAGAGCCTGTGATATAACACCCCCATCAGCCTCAGCCACACACACACACACACACACACGCACGTACACGCACGCACACACACACACACACACACACACTGTTTAACAACCAAGCCTGCTGTGGCCTTGGTAAACAGAACCCACTGGGACTCGCGTACATGCATGTGCTCCAGGACGGTTGGGAAGCAGCACAAAAGGACTTCAAGGACTCATTTTCATTTAAAAAAAATAATTAAATATTTATTTAGATGGGCATGACACTGGGTTTATGTTGTCATCTACCAGCCGATAGAGGGCACTCTTGTGGGTTAACCAAACAGTCAAAGCTAGGCTGACATAGTGGAAAATGGTGGACTTGGCAAGTCAAGCAGCTACTTCTGAGCCCAGAAGGTGACGTCATCATTCTCAGAAGAGGAGCAACCATAAACGATCTAAAACCAGAGTGAGTTTAGGTGTAGCCTACAGCAGATGGACCCAAAAACTATTTTCACCGATCGGCAGCGAACCTGGTAACCCGACGGCTAGAAACCTTGTTCTGTTGTTGCAACTACAACCCCCACACGATAGATGTCATTACCTAATCTGTGTTCAATCATCCTCATGTTGTGAATCTGATGGGCTGTTAGGTCCCTGTATGACCGGTGTCAGAGCTCGGTCCACATAGCCGGCAGTACGTCGGGCTCGTTCCCAGTGAGAGTTGGACTCTGCCAAGGCTGCCCTTTGTCACCGATTCTGTTCATAACCTTTATGGACAGGATTTCTAGGTGCAGCCAAGGTGAGGAGGGCATCCGTCTTGGTGGCCTGAGGATCAGGTCTCTGCTTTTTGCAGATGATGTGGTCCTGTTGGCTTCATCAGAACGTGACCTTCAGCTCTCGCTGGAGTGTGAAGCAGCTGGGATGAGAGTCAGCTCCTCTGCCAAAAGAACGAGATCGCGGATACAAGTGACCAAAATCAGTTTTCTCCTCAGGGTGTCTGGGCTCTCCCTTAAAGATAGGGTGAAAATCTTGGTCATCAGCTGTATAAAACCGGCCAAAGTGCTTCACAGAATTTAAAAACATTAAAAACAGTACACAACATAAAAATGCATAAAGGCTCAAGCTTAAGAACTAACTAAAAAAACTCATGCAGTTAAAAGCCAAGTCATAAAAATAGGTTTTCAAAAGAGATTTAAAACCAGACAGTGAAAAGGTTGACCTAACGCTCAAAGGCAGCACGCTCCAGAGCCTAGGGGCCGCTACAGAGAAAGCCCTGTCACCTCTGAGCTTGCATTTGTTGTTGGGACTTCCAGAAGCACCCTATCAGCTCACCTCAGAGACCGTGCAGGGGAGTGAAAAACCAGTAGCTCAGAGAGGTCATCTGGAGCAAGGCCATGCAGAGATTTAAAAGCCCATAAAAGCACCTTGTACTGGATTCAAAAACAAACAGGTAGCCAGTGCAGTGAGGCCAGGACAGGAGTAACACATTGTTTCTGTCCAGTGAACAGCTGTGCAGCAGCATTCTGCACCAACTAAAGGTGCGAGGTGGGATTGTGAAACACCAAGGTACAAAGAATTACAGAAATCAAGTCTTGATGGAATAAAAGCATGAATTTGACAGCAAGGTCTTTACCTTGGCGATCCTTAAAATCTAGATTTAGTCACCGCACTGATCTGCTGTCCAAGACAAGGTCCCCATCCAGTACAACACGCAGCAAGACTGATGATTCACTGTGGCGAACCCTGAAGGGTAAAGACATGCAGAGACCTACAAATGAAAGTTATTTTCTACTAAATCCATCATTTTCGTAAAGAAACCTGCACAACCAGCTCTGCCATAGAAGCAGGGAACAGTTGCTATGGGTGCTAGGGTTGGGCATCGTTTGATTTTGAACGATTCCAATTCTGATTCCAATTCCTCATTTCGTTGGGTGGGGGAGGGGGGACTCGGTGCTGCACACAGACAGCTGCTGTGATCAGCTCTGAAAAGCGTTGATCACAATTTGCAGATCACGTTTATTTTTCACTGAGATCGGCCACAAATTCCTCTTCCGGTCGGCATTCTAGGAATCGAAACTAGGAATGGAAATAAAAACTTTGAACGATTCTGGGAAAATCAAACATTTGGTCCCGGTTCCAATCGATGCTCGATGCCCAGCCCAAATGGGAGCCCAGAAGGCAAGACAGGAAGTAAGTGTGTACAAAGTGATTGGATAAATAGCCACATGGAAAACCACACACAAATAGTTGTAATTATAACTAGCTATAGTTATAACTAGTTGTAGTTAAATCTACCACAAGTTATAACTATAGCTAGTTATAGTCTTAGTTATAACTAGGACTAGTTATAACTATAGCTAGTTATAATTGTAGTTATAACTAGCTATAGTTAATCTACCACTAGTTATAACTATAACTAGCCATTGTTATAACTAGTGGTAGATATAACTACAGCTAGTTGTAACTATAGCTAGTTATATCTACAACTATAACTATAGTTAGTTATAACTATAACTAGCGATAGTTATAAGTAGTCCTAGTTATAACTATAGCTAGTTATAAGTAGTCCTAGTTATAACTATAGCTAGTTATAGTTATAACTGGTCCTAGTTATAACTACAACTATAACTAGCTCTAATTATAACTAGTGGTAAATATAACTACAGCTAGTTATAACTATAGCTAGTTATATCTACAACTATAACTATAGTTAGTTATAACTATAACTAGCTATAGTTATAAGTAGTCCTAGTTATAACTATAGCTAGTTATAGTTATAAGTAGTCCTAGTTATAACTATAGCTAGTTATAGTTATAAGTAGTCCTAGTTATAACTATAACTAGCTATAGTTATAACTAGTCCTAGTTATAACTATAGCTAGTTATAGTTATAAGTAGTCCTAGTTATAACTATAGCTAGTTATAGTTGTAGTTATCACTAGTCCTAGTTATAACTATAGCTAGTTATAGTTATAAGTAGTCCTAGTTATAACTATAGCTAGTTATAGTTATAACTAGCTATAGTTATAACTATAACTAGCTATAGTTATAACTAGGACTACTTATAACTATAGCTAGTTATAGTTATAACTAACTATAGTTATAGTTGTAGATATAACTAGCTATAGTTATAACTAGCTGTAGTTATATTTACCACTAGTTATAATTAGAGCTAGTTATAGTCTTTGTTATAACTAGGACTAGTTATAACTATAGCTAGTTATAATTGTAGTTATAACTAGCTATAGTTTATCTACCACTAGTTATAACTATAACTAGCCATTGTTATAACTAGTGGTAGATATAACTACAGCTAGTTGTAACTATAGCTAGTTATATCTACAACTATAACTATAGTTAGTTATAACTATAACTAGCGATAGTTATAAGTAGTCCTAGTTATAACTATAGCTAGTTATAAGTAGTCCTAGTTATAACTATAGCTAGTTATAGTTATAACTGGTCCTAGTTATAACTACAACTATAACTAGCTCTAATTATAACAGCTAGTTATAACTATAGCTAGTTATATCTACAACTATAACTAACTAGCTATAGTTATAACTAGGACTACTTATAACTATAACTAGCTATAGTTATAACTAGGACTAGTTATAACTACAACTATAACTAGCTATAGTTATAACTAGGACTACTTATAACTAGAACTAGCTATAGTTATAACTAGGACTAGTTATAACTACAACTATAACTAGCTAAAGTTATAACTAGGACTACTTATAACTATAACTAGCTATAGTTATAACTAGGACTAGTTATAACTATAGCTAGCTATAGTTATAACTAACTATAGTTATAGTTGTAGTTATAACTAGCTATAGTTATAACTATAACTAGCTATAGTTATAACTATAACTAGCTATAGTTATAACTAGGACTACTTATAACTATAACTAGCTATAGTTATAACTAACTATAGTTATAGTTGTAGTTATAACTAGCTATAGTTATAACTATAACTAGCTATAGTTATAACTAGGACTACTTATAACTATAACTAGCTATAGTTATAACTAACTATAGTTATAGTTGTAGTTATAACTAGCTATAGTTATAACTATAACTAGCTATAGTTATAACTAGGACTACTTATAACTATAACTAGCTATAGTTATAACTAACTATAGTTATAGTTGTAGTTATAACTAGCTATAGTTATAACTATAACTAGCTATAGTTATAACTAGGACTACTTATAACTATAACTAGCTATAGTTATAACTAACTATAGTTATAGTTGTAGTTATAACTAGCTATAGTTATAACTATAACTAGCTATAGTTATAACTAGGACTACTTATAACTATAACTAGCTATAGTTATAACTAACTATAGTTATAGTTGTAGTTATAACTAGCTATAGTTATAACTATAACTAGCTATAGTTATAACTAGGACTACTTATAACTATAACTAGCTATAGTTATAACTAACTATAGTTATAGTTGTAGTTATAACTAGCTATAGTTATAACTAGCTGTAGTTATATTTACCACTAGTTATAATTAGAGCTAGTTATAGTTGTAGTTATAACTAGGACTAGTTATAACTAGTAACCGTAAAAGCCTGAGGTGCACGTCCATTCACTTAAGACAGAAAAGTTGCCCTTCCTGACGTCCCGCCTGTTGCTGGGTTGAAGCAGAGTGACGTCATGCATAAATGTGATTGTGGCGTCTATTTGAACACATATTCAAACTCGCCACCGTAGGCTGAGTCAAGGGGCAGATTGATGACGCGCTGACTGAACCACTGCACAGCGGGTGTTTACTATCCAGGAGGACATAATACAAAACAGCCTCTTACTCAGGTCACTGATGGATTGTCAAACCATACCTCACACACAGTTCCTTGATGTTTAATACGGTCAACAGAAGTCTCTCCCCAAGCTCCTCCCACCATCATGATGCAGGCACGCACACACATTTATAGCCACTCCCTCTGTGCCACCAATCACCAGTAGCACCAGGTGCAGCACATTACACACACACACGCACGCACGCACACAGACACACACACGCACGCACGCACGCACACACACACACCACGAATGGCTCCTACAAATGTGCGATGTCGCCTCAGAAGATTCTGGAGGTTTCAGAAGGTTCCATCCTAGAAGGAGCAGCATCAGCAGGTGATGATTAGCATCCGTGTGGTTTTCGAACGGTTGGCTGTAAACAACAAGTCTGTTGAACTTTGTCTCAGCAGCTGTTTCTTGTCACCAGGACCTGCTGTCCCAGTTGGAGTGGATGTTCAGGTTGAAAGCCTAGATGCTATATCTGAGGTTGATATGGTACGTGTTAGAGGCATCTTCATGGAGTCGACGGTGGAGATGTTGTGGTGAAACCATTTTCCTCTCATCCTTTCAGGATTTTACCATGACCCTGTATCTGAGACACTACTGGAAAGATGAGCGTTTGTCCTTTAAGAGCAACACTAACCAGAGCATGACCTTTGATGGCCGTCTAGTGAAGAAAATATGGGTTCCTGACATTTTTTTTGTCCACTCCAAGAAGTCCTTTACTCATGACACAACGACTGACAACGTCATGTTGCGAGTTTACCCCGATGGCAAAGTCCTCTACAGCCTGAGGTATTTCTGCGCTGGTTTTCTTTAACACACTTCCTGACGGAAACCACTTCTGTTGAAGTCAGAGTTGTTCTTGTCTCTGCAGAGTAACGGTGACGGCTATGTGCAACATGGACCTAAGTCGGTTTCCCCTCGACACACAGACGTGCTCGCTGGAGATCGAGAGCTGTGAGTGATAAAAGCGGTTGGAAATAAAACTGTCGAGCTTTTTGAATCTGTTATTTTTCCCCTGTAAGAGACAGGTCTGGACTATGTTCAGCTGCTTGGGCTTGGGCTGACTTTACACTCAGACATTCTGACTAATGTGAGATGAAAAATTCCAAAACTGTTTGCTGGCAGAGGTGCCATCATGACCTGGTCACGAGTGAAACCTGCTGCAAACCGGTTTCGGAGTGAATCCATATCCATCACTAAGCTGCCGCCACCGCCTGCAGCTCAGTGGGATCCTACGTTCACCACAGACCCTCATGTGGGATCTAAGGAGGCGTTCATGAAGTTGACCTCTGAGGACACGGTTGGACATAAAGCACTGGAGTCAGTCACACACTCGGTGCACCAGACCCCTGCTACAAGTTTATATCTGTCAGTTTAATACATGAACAGAGTTTTCTGAAGGCTGTCTGTGCTCCTAAAACCCAAAATATAATCATCTAAAATCAGGAAAACTTCGTTTCTAAGAAATGTACGGAAAACCAAGACTAACAGAAATGTCAACGCGTCGTCTAGTAGCTTCCACTTGGGTCACCACGGTAACCAGCTGAGTGAAAACTAGAAGCTGTGAAAAGGGAATGCTGAAGTGGCTGACTGAAGGCTCTGAACGTGTTATTGTGGCATTTCCCGCCCACGTTAAAGACTGGTGGCGTTGTCCTCCTCACGTGTAACGGCTCTCCTTCCTGTTCCTCAGATGCATACACAGATGAAGACCTGATGCTTTACTGGAAAGAAGGAAACAGGTCGTTAAACACAGATGAGAGAATTTCTCTCTCCCAGTTCCTCATCCAGGAGTTCCATACCACCACCAAGCTGGCCTTCTACAGCAGCACAGGTACTGGCGGGACGGGGACAGTTACGCCTCAGCTCCAGTCTGAGCATCGCTAAGCTTCACTCTCACTTTCATCTCCTCTCCAGGCTGGTACAACCGTTTGTACATCAACTTCACTCTGAGACGTCACATCTTCTTCTTCCTGCTGCAGACCTACTTCCCCGCCACGCTGATGGTCATGCTGTCCTGGGTGTCCTTCTGGATCGACCGCAGGGCGGTCCCGGCCAGGGTGCCTCTCGGTTAGAAGACAGTTTCATCCTGTTTGTTGGAACATGTGGGCTGATTTAGGGGTCAGAGGAGACGTGTGAGCTGAAATGGGCTTGATTCAAACAGCAGAGGAAGTACTGCTACAGTTAGCAGCCATAGCAGCAAGGCTGTTTGGCCAACCCGACCCCTGGAAGCTTTACTCATACTCATTCATTCGTGTTTAGAAAACCAGAAAATTGGATTCTTTTATTGTTGAAATTTCATGGCA